>VBVR01001855.1:0-26734 GCA_011638315.1 Tetramorium parvispinum | reverse complement strand
TTGATTTCCAGTGTCAAATATCTCGATTAGTGATTTTTCTTTAAATTTCTAGTTGAAGTTAAATAGAACATCAATCTTCGTAATTCGTATTGTATAATCTGAAAGAATAATCGCGCTAATTTTATAAGAATATTTACCATGATACTTTAAATCGTTCTTTAGGTCATATTAGATTGCCTACTATGTTCCGGACAATCCAAATGGGGCAGACAGGTTGGATTAGTACTATTGCTGCCGCACGGTTTGGAGGCCCAGGGGCCGGAACATTCTTCTGCCAGATTGGAGAGATTTCTTCAGCTATGCGACGACGAGGCTACTTATGTGCCCGGAACGGAGCCCGGTGACCCCGTCGGTGAAACTGTTGACCAGATTATGACGAGACAGCTTTTCGAGATTAACTGGATCATTTGCAATCCTACGACACCCGCTAATCTATTTCATCTTCTACGTCGACAGATATTGATGCCGTTCCGTAAACCATTGGTTAGTTCAATTTTTATCTTATGCGGAATGCTTTCGCCGTAAGTATTATAAAGTAATATCCTCGAAAATATTTTTACTTTTTAAATTGATTTTTTAAATAAAATTTATAGAGAGTGTAAATTATTATTTTTAAAATAAATCTGATATAAATACAATATATACTCTTTGTCATATAAATTTCAAAGCAGTAAACTCTTTTATTCTTCTTTTTACAATGTTATGTTGAAAAATTTAAACAAACAAACTGATCATTTAATATATATATAATAATTAATAATTTTTTAGAAATATTGAAATAATTTATCACTAAGTGTTTATTGACTCATAACTTCTACTTGTAATACCTTTTTAAATACTCTTAAATATTATAATATTTTATATTATAATATTTTAAATACTTTTAAATATTATAATATTTCCAAAAATAATGATCGGGTTCAATTTCCAATATCACATATCTCCAAAAATACTGAATCCGAAAATTCTCTACGTGCGGCACATTAGATCATTTTACATGATTCGTAAAATATTTTATTGCGGAAAAATGTAAGATTTTTCAGTATGTATTCGCGTACGCGTGTATGACTATACTGAATACTAAATTCATTTAGGAAACCATTCACCAAACATTTGTTCGTATCTTTTTCGTTTTACTGACATAAATTGCAGCACTATAGCAAAAACGCTTTATCTACCAAGTGATAATGTTATTATGTTGTTTTTGTAATGACAAAGACCTTCAATTTTTATCGCACGTGTGTCGAATGTCGTAAGTGCAATTATTGATGATTAAATTTTATATTGAATTTATATCATTATAACAATTTTTTAAAGTATCTATTTAATCATAAATCGCTTCTAGAGTTTAATCAAATTTTTGAAGACTTATTTGACACCGCACGTGACAAATCGTTTCAATTTTAATCCATTGCAATAATTGCTTTTTTTATTCATTGTAATAATCTGAATTAATAGCATCGGAAATCTGAAAGTTTATCGTATTTAGGTTCTTATGACCCCCAAATCATTATTACGTCATCCGATGGCGGTATCAAAGTTCGAAGAAATCGGACCGGGTACAAGCTTTAAACATGTTCTACCAGATCTTTCCGTGAAACCCGCAAATGTGAAGAAGGTATTACTTTGTACCGGGAAAGTATATTACGATTTAATTGTCGAACGAAAAGAACGACAATTAGAAGATAAGATAGCGATTATTAGAATCGAGCAACTGTGTCCTTTTCCATATCATCTCATCGCAACAGAAATGGCCAAATATCCAGAAGCAAAAGTAAGAAGAGAGCTTTCGATTATAACATTTATTGATATTTAATTCTCGAACTACACACTCTGTGAAACCTTTAAAAATCGCCAGGATTTTTAAAAATGACTCTTTTTTAATAAGTTTGAATTTTACAATTTAATTCATAGTAGATCTAAATTTGAATTTGATATTACAATGTTCTACTTAAGTTTTATTTTTTTAATTTTGTGTCCGCCATCTCTAATTAATCTTAAAATCATTTATTGAGCAATATTTTTATCGGAGTTACGTTCAAAATTTGGCTGGGTATGAGAAACTGACAATGAGTATAAAATCCACCAAAATGTAACGTGTAGTTTTAGAATTAAAGAGCATCTATTTTTTTCAAAGATGCTCGATTGTTGGCAACGATAAAAGGACCGTTCGAATTATATTTCTGTATATGCAGATCATGTGGCTGCAAGAAGAGCACAAGAATCAAGGTGCTTATCATTACATAAGAGACAGGATAGCCTTAGCCTTGGGGATTCCATTGGAGGACGTAAAGTATGGAGGCCGCCCTGCTTCGGCCGCGCCAGCGACCGGTAGTAAGATTATTTACAAGAAGGAGTTTGATAACATGTTGGCAATTGCGATGAAGATTTGATTAGTGATTAGTCCGAGACACTATGTGTCGAAAACATAATTCTTTTCGGGAAAAACAACATCGTAAATTGTGAGAAAATATACTTGTAGTGTGAAATATGTCGTAAGAAGAAGAACCGCACATAAATCATGGTCCGGTGTTTTAGAACCTTTACAAAATCGATCATTATTGTCCATTTAATAAGTAATTACACCTACGACTAATTCTGTTTGCACGTAACTCACTCACTAGCAGACACGAATATTCAGCCTTTTCTTGCGTCGTGCATGAAAGAATTATTTTACTCAAACAATTCCACATTACATTTTCGTTCTTATCGCGCTTCCGGAAGACTTCCTAGATACGAATCGCAAGGACGCACAACGTGGAACTAGAGATAAACGTCGATTAAGCCAAGGAGACGCTAATGAGCGTCGATATACACACGCAAAAGAATTTACACCTCAAACAGAGGCCACAATTATTAACGGGTTAAATAATTTTATCTGGTTAACAGTGGCTTTATTGTTTTCGCCTTAAACATTCGCTGTATCAAGACATTTCTTCAAACCAAATGCAGAGCTCAGATTTCGCGGACAATAAATCCTACGCGAAATTTCGTAAAAGATATCGTTGTAAAATTGAAGGAGCGGTTGATAAGTGTTCCGATAAATGTCCATCTTTATCAGATTGCCCTTCGTCGCGTCCGATGTCTTTAATTTAAACTCTTGTTCATTCGGGGAACGAACTCCGGTTATCGGAATTATTATTAGCTGGTCTCAGGCTCAGCATTTCAAATCAGATAGAAGTCGATACGGCATGCTAACGTTATGTAATGCCATTGCAATGTCACTGTTGAAGAAGTTCAAGTTTGATGTGTTTCTTCTCATGAATATTAATAAGTTATAGTACAAGCTGTCGATTCATTGTCAATACTGAAAATGTATAGTTTACGTCATGTATACTACAGATTTTTAATATTGACAATGAATATTGGAGAAGGAAGAACAGGGGGAACGTCAGTCACACAGATGAAGAACGAATTTCTCGGTAAGGTAAAGATCTTACATATCATTTATCGTACTTGGAATCTGCTTTCAGGAAAGAAATGATAATGGTAATTAAAATCTGTGCAGATAAGATAATATAAAATAAAATTTGGTATTCTAAAAAATAAGAAATTTTAGGTAGGTGTAGTTTTCAAACATGAAATGCGCACGTGGCACAAAATGTGAAAATTTCTTACCATTTCGTCGAGTTGATGTCGTTCAAAGTGACGCACGTGGTTTTAACAACGAAAGGGAACGTGCCACTTGCATTCGATAGCTTTTTCTCTTTATTTTTTACACTTACACTCCAATAAGAAGTATTTCATATTTATCGTACATTCAGTGTGTCCTTTCTCACTACCGCCAAGCAAAAAAATATTCTTCACAATACCGCGCACCAAAATCGAAATCTATACGATCGTTACGTTTGATCCTCTTGCAGCAGGTTTCCGTTATCGTCTTAGGCAATTGTTCATGCGGCACGCACTGTAAACAAATTCGTTTTCCTGAATAATTCATGTAAAAGATACATTTTTATTGCATACATGACAAGTAGGCGGCAGTTATGGCAACGTGCATATAAAGTGATTTAGAAAATAAATGATAATTAAATATTACGAGGAAAATGAATAATTGTTTATTTAGCAACAATGAATTAATAATGAAAACAAATTTTTGCCTTTTTGCATAATCTTTAATCTTATAATCTTGAAAAAGATTATAAGTGATTGCTAGCTTAATCAATTAATCGATATATTTGCACGGCATTTTTTTTTTAATAGCGATAATTTTTTATGAAGAGATAATTTTTTTCCGAACGAAAAATAGAGATGTAGAGAGAGAGGTGTGAATGGTTTTCGATCTGTAATGGACGTAAACCACTTTGACCCGACACGTCTATTAAACAAGTAGAAATCACATAGCAAAAAAGAGGAAGACAACGGTTTTATCGCGAGTGACAACGATGATTAATTACCGCGCGATTGAAAATGAGGAAACTTCTGATGTTATTACGCTTAGTCGTATTTTTATGCTACTAATTATTAGCACTTCCCTCTTTTACTTACCTCTTTTCTTTATCTTCTCGCGGAACGCGCTGCTCGAAAACAATATTTTCCGTGCGCGGAGACACACGCGGGCATCTACTATCTGTCACCGAAGGGAAACCGATACTGAAAACACTCTCGGCCGTGACAACGGATAAGAAAACCTTTATCAAGTGATTTGCGCACCCACCTTCGTATCGTTCATTAACGATCGTGAGTACGAATCGCCGCCTATCGCCGCGAGATAGATAAGACAGCGAAAAAAGGAAACATGATCATAGTCTATTTCTATTTTTCTGACGACTTGTTTCTAACTAATTGTTGGTGAGGGAGATAATTATCAGCTTTATAAAATTTTACTTAGGTTTGTAGTAAAAGACTTTACAATTTAATGATTTAAACGAATAAATTTTATGACGGTGAGTGCACGTGTACTCCTGAAGATAAACTAGTAAAAAGTCTTTTTTTTCGAAAAGCTTCGAGGAATATGCGATGTATGATACGAAAATTTATTCTTTAGAACCAACTAGAAAACGAATTTTTCTATTTAATATCGAATAAGTGTAAAATTATTTCAGAGATTATTTATTGTAAAATTATCGTTAAGAATATAATTCTGATTTTTATATCCGCAGATATGCAAAGTACATTTGCATTTCAGTACACGGAGAGAATTTTCTTTTAAAATTTAGCCTAAGAATCATGGTAATCGTGGGATAACTAATATTTCGAAGATTTTTATAAATTCTCTCTAATTTATTCACATCTATCATATCTATCATCAATAAAATATAAAATCTGTTTGATTAACATTACAATCTGCTTGGTAATTTTTATTATGTGTTTATAAAATTCCTGTTGTAGATTTCACAAATTCCTATCATTTTCGATAATATTTAGTAGATTTTTTATTTTTAAGTAGTTGTCTAGTTATTCCACTCTTAACACCATATGTTAAAATTTGTAGTGATGAATTTTACGGTAAAATATAATGAAAAATTCTCTCCGTGTATTATCATCAAAAAAGGTAGTTTCAATTTTTTTTTTTCCATTAGAGAAACGATTCTGAACATAGCTAGTAGGAGCAAAATTATTTGACATATTTAATTGCGGTATTATAAATTAATACGATACTTTTATACTATGTGTAAAAATACATTATCTAATTCTACTAAAATAGATTAGCTAAAATTCGATTTCTCTATCTGCAGATGTATGTATATGTAGCACCTTCTATTATTTCGAATTTGTTTCAATTAGTCATTCATATTTTCGCCGATTTCATTGGGGTCAGGTTAAAGTTGGCAGCGCTTGTTTCGAACTTCTCGTCAAACGTCGTGGATACGGGATGAGATCGGTCGTGAGATCCACGGTGTCGCGTCGCGTACGGTTCATAAGTATCGACATAATTAATCGACATAATCCGATATGGGCGGTCGTGGTGTAAATTTGACGTTCCGATCGTGATCGTCGAGATCGGTCATCTAAATACTAAACACTCAACGAGAACAAATCGATCGGGATGCATTACGCAAACAATCGCGATTGTATCTCCGGTTGTCGCGATCCGCCGGTTATATCCGGATCCAAACTTCTTCAACTCGTACATTTATTCACTACATTAGGTTTTCCTTTTCAATACACAGGGCATTAAATACGTATATAATACATTAATAACGGAAAATCGTCCTAAAAAGTACATTAATACGGGCATATCGTTCGCCGTTCGACGAGCGAGGGAGGTGTAGGAGGGTGCAGCGACCGCGGCGTCGGCATGAAGTTGGCCGCGCGTCGCGATCTTAAATTTGTCCGTTCTTCTTCTTCCTTGATTAATGGCTCCCGATCCCCTTCGCGGGTTCGATACGGCCAAATGTTCAAATATAGGATATGTAGCAACAATATCGGTTGATTGCGTCAGCAATTTTCAAAAATTTTCTATCGTGCTTAAACACGTCCGAACTCGTTCACCGCCTATTGCGGACTTTAAAAAATTTGTCCGTTAGATGTTCGCGATGACGAATGACCCGCAGTTTCGTGGCATCGTCACGCTTCGTGCGTTTTCTCGCCGTCGTAATTAACTTTTCAGGTTTTCAACGTGCCGGGGGTGTCGGGAGTGCGCGTATCATCGTATTTTGACATCATGTGCACTGAAAAAAAATTCTGGTTAAAAACGGACGAATCAGAAAAATCTTGTAGGATTGATCAAATATTCTGATTACTATAATAGGAATTCTGGTTGTTATAAGTTATAAAGATTGAGTTCGATTATATTAACCAGAATTTCTATTATAGTAACCAGAATAATTGATCAATCCTACAAAATTTTTTGATTCGTCCGTTTTTAACCAGAATTTTTTTTCAGCGTGCGATTACTAATGGTGTTTTGTGTCGCGCGAGTGTGCGTTGTGCCAAGAAACGTTCTTGTGAGTGACCTATTGTGCAAGTGATGTGCAAGTGTCGCGATATGCCGTTGAGGCGCGAAGAAGCGATCCACAGCGGCTGAGAGGAAGTGGAGGCCCGGGGAGGCTTCCGGCGCCGGCGGAGCAACCCTGGGTGAGCGATTTATTATACATATACATGTTATATATCCGTAGCCTTGGCGCGATTACTTGCTTACCGTCTATTGCGCGTTTACAAAAGAAAAGATTTTGACTTGTAGAACTTTACGAAGGTTCAAAGGAAGAAAGGACGAGAGGATTTCTTTTGAAAAAATTGTATGATAAAATCTTATTGAATCTTATTATCGAAAAAGAATGCGCGCGATAATTATTTTTTTCAATTATCGAGTATTTCGAGCGCCGCTGTAATTCGCATATTTTTATGTTGCAGATTAACATCGTGTAAAACTCCGCTGCTGCGCGTCGGCCCGGTGAGTCCTTTCATCATCATCTCGCGTGGCGGATCTGCGAATATTATCAGATAAATATATTACCGAAGCGGTCACGATTCGCAAACACGTAGGTATACAAAACTCTCCCCTTCCCCCCGAGTAATCTCGAAAAAAATCCGGTTAGGAATTAGGTTAGGTTAATTCAAGCTTAGGAATTAGGGCACGAAAGATACATATTATAGTAGATACATATTACGAATTGTATTCTATATTTAAAACGTAAAACAGAAATCTGCAAAACATAATTAAACCACTCCGGTCGGTCTCCGGAGTCCAGGCGTTGAAAATCCCGCGAAAATCGACGCTCAGCTGTGAACCTGTCTCTGCGTGTTCGGCACCTGCGCGATAGACGGCTTCCCCCATCGCGTCGCCTTTCCCAGCGCTCGCTGGCTCGCTCTCGCGCTCGCCGCTGCCCGATCGGGCAGTATGGCGGTGCTCGGCGTGCGTGTTGGAGCATGGTTGGTTGGTGTTGCGTAATCGGCGATAACCAGCTGTGATCGCGGGGGCGAGCGAGCGGAGCGAGCAAGCGAACGAGCAGAAAGGAAAGGAGAAAGCGCGAGGCGCTTCAATCTTGGCAACGTGTGACGCTACGACAGCTCGACGACAGTGCCTGCCGCGGACCAAGAGATATGCCGCAGAGTGGAGGCGCGCATTGTTAGCGCTGGCAAGGATGCGGGATCAGGCATCGCCAATCACGGATCGGTAACGAGCGTGGAGGAGCGGCGGCAGCACGGCGACAACAGCGTACCGTACAGCATGACGGCGATCAAGGGCAGCGGCACGCCGGGCGCCCCGCGCCAGCTTAACGTCCTGAGCAACTTCAAGTACGAGTATTTCGTCGCGGGCATCTCGGGCGGCGTCGTCTCGACCCTGATGCTGCACCCGCTGGACCTAATCAAGATCCGTTTCGCAGGTGAGTGAGTCACGCGCGCCGTTCACGTCGCGCCGCTTCGTGCACGCGCGAGCGCGCTCGAGAAAATGGCGGCTGTCACATTGCGGCAGCACGTGGTGCCCCGAGCGGCCGTTTTCCTCGGTCAAGTTCTTTCTTTCCCTTTTTTTTTTTTTCTACTCGAGTCTTTCTCTCTCTCTCTCCGAAACAGGTCGGAGGAGGCATGATACGGCGGTTGTTATTGTCACGTGTCATGGACAAGTGGCTGACGAAATGTTTGATCTGTTTAGTTCACGCGGCTTATCGCCGTTTGATTGTATTTGCTTGTAACATTATTTCCGAGGGAAGAGAGAGATAATTAAAAGGGAGAAGAGAGTTATTAGTCTTGTTTTAGATCAATATTATTTCGAATGTAGAAAGTCATTCGGTTATTTAGTTTTTTTTAAGTGAGAGGTACTTATTTAGTTTTTTACTTATTTTGAACGGGAGAAAGAATATATTGAACATGTTTTTTTTTAGTTGAGCTCTTCAGGTTATCGAACGCTAGGCGAATTGCCAGATAGTTGTTGCAGTCTGATTTTGTTTTAAAATAGATTTTTCAAATCTTATTCGAAGTGACTGGGTTTCATTTTATTTTGTATTCAATTTTTGATATTTCAAATCATTATTACATAGAGGACAAATGCATACAAGCAATATATATTTACAAAAAGTGATTCACATATTATAAATTATATTAAAAATTTTTACTATAAAACTCGTGGATAAAATTGTCTAAGAAATGGTTTAGGATTGTTTAAGAAAATATTCATTTAAATTATTATTGAAGTTAATAAAAGATTATTATACATGTATACATAGATAAAGCTGTGAAATAATATTGTAAAAAAAATCTATTTTAAAACACGAAAAAATATTTAAAAATACATATTTTCTAAAAAGTATCTAACGTAATCGTAAGTATCTAATTAACATAACGTGGCGAAAGATTTCATTTGATTTAAATATTCCAAGGAAAACTGGATGAATTAACTTTTGGCTAACTTTTACAGGTTTCAGATTACCGCGCAATGTGATGGCCAATTACTTCCCGTTGTGCATGTATAAACATTGACACGCTTCCAACTTATAGCACTTACATTGTTTTTAAAATAGCATTGCTCAGAACGAAAGTATATATTTCGCATACTTGAGATTCCATATAAAGAAGTCTAATATATATATATATTTTTTTTTTAATGCAACACAATGATATAATTAATATTACATTTCGCTTAAATATCCGAATGCTTTCTTATAATGTATATGTCTTGAACTATTTTCAATTGGATATTTTACATGACTGTTTTATATATTTTTAGTACTCTGTCTACATTTTGGCTAAATGTTTTCTGAAATCATATACAAAAGTAGCTAGGTACTTATATTTAGATACATTTAGAAAATGCCTGTATCTAGACTACTCCGCTCAAAGAATACTCGTGTAGCGAGGGACTTAAAATAGAGACGTTTTACATCACTGCTTGTGCTGTGTAAGCTACATTGCATATAAATTCCACGTACGGCTATGCAACGCCGAACAGAAGATCGATAATACGAAAGTGAAACAGTGACGCGAACCATGCTTAATTCTTGCACAATCTTTTTTTTTCTCTTAATCCTTTTACAACTTTCGATAAAGATAATAAAGATAGATAAATTAATTACATAATTAAGAAATTAATTAACAAATCTATAATTAAATTAATTAACAAAAAACCAATAAATATACTAATATTAAAAATGTACCAATAAATATTCTAATAAGTTGAAATAAAATATACTATTCTGCTCTTACAAGAGAAGATTAAATATAAAAAAAGAAGAATAAAACAAAAGGAACGGATATTTGGGATACTCAATAAGTAATTGTGATTGTTTATTATTTCTTTAATTCTTTCTATCTCTTGAACAATATTATTTATCCACATTATTATTTATCAATTTGTAACTGGACTTTGTTCCAAGCGAGTAAAGTCCATAAAGTTTCTTCTAGACACAAATCATAACATTTATTAAACGTTTATGAAGAGTTGTAGCAGACGGCGCGGACTTTTACCGAGGGTGGCGATTATAGAATCTAAACGGTCGTAGAATTTATCATGTCGATAAAAAAAACTAGCTCGAGAGAGAGCTCGAGATTGTACAGAACTATACTGTGTTTTTTTCCGGTATTTTCCTTACGGACCGAAAATGCAGAACTTAACAATAGCTTCTATTGTATACTGTCCATATATCTCGGGATAAAAATGGAATTTCACTTTTTGTCATGCACGAAGAAAAGACTAAAATTTCATGAAAACTTTTCACTAAATTTTCCACTGAAAAGTTCTCGGTTACAAACGCTTATCGTCGTCAATACGCGATCATTAAAAGCAAGACACTCTAATATGTTTTCTACATTTCAAGATATGTAAGTAAGTAATACGTAAAGGATATTTATGAATCGCATTCAACACGATTTTTCTATGTTTTCGAGTACAAAAGATACTTATAATATTTTATTTCTGATGATTCACTTTATTATCGTCATTGCTGTTTATTACTGTCAGAAGTCAATATTATGGTATCTAAATATTGACATTTTACCGATGATGAATGATATTTTGCGCAGTCCGAACACAATAGTGATACGGGATCACGAGATTTGTGGAGCACGCGGTTGTTTGGGTTATCACTATCGCTAGCTATTGTGCTTGTCATGATAATTGACGGCAAGATTTAGATTAGATAACATTTAGAAACTAACATATTTGTCCAGAAATTTCATCGGAAATAAGGCATCGTCCTAGGTTATTGCTCTGATAGTTAACGTCCATGTAAAAGACTTTAATATTTTGAGTGCCAAGATAATTTCGGCATTGAACTTAATAAAATTAACATATTGTATTACTTTAATATTTTTTAAAATGTTTTAATAAAATTTATATTATTTCTTTAATGTCTTAAATATTACAAAAATTCTTAAATAAATAAGACCGTCTCACTCATATGGATAATGAAGTCTTTGTGAACATTTGCGTCTAGATATGGGTGATATGGCACTCAAAGTTAAGCGTCGATTATTTTTGTTCATGCATATGGCGAAAGTGTTCCAAAACACTGCTCGTCACGATGATTCTACGTGAAAACGGGGATTACATTATTTTATTTAATATTTACAAATCTAATTAATTTACAAATCTAATTAATTTACAAATTTAATTTTTTTAGGTTTAATCTTAGTATCTAGGTGCTCAGTTTCCTGATTATCTCGAATTAAATTGGATATCCCTGTAATATCAGATTGCACAGATAATATTGTAAGCACTTCAATATCGGAATATTGATCATGCTCTTTACATTAGAAAATTCTTGGAACCAAATAATTATAAAGAGAAATCTAATCCGAAATTAATTATAAATTAAAAATCTTTTTTGTTTTAATTCGTTTGCAATTACATTTTTATATTTCTTGGGTGTTACTACAAATTAATAGATATTCTCTACACTATGTTTCCCCCTGAATAGAATTTTATTAACAAAATAATTATATACTGAGTTTAGTTGTTTTGAATAAAGGTTTTGGAAATGAGACAAAGAAGAGCGAATAAGACAGCTATTTATAAACTCTATTCGCATAAATTGCGATTTACGGTATAAAACAAAAATGAAAATATATAATTTTTGCATTAGTAAGCAAAATATTGATTAAAGTAACCAAGTAAAAAGTGGAATATTTTTTTGCAAATTCGGTTAGGCATTAGCAAATATCCCAAAATTCTGATGATGAAATAGGTTTTTGTTTGAAGTGGATTATCTTAAATATATCTTATCTTTCGTAAAGGCAGACGACTGATACGAGCGGCTTGTATGTGATATAGAAAATTCGATCGATATGAATACCGAATTCGCACTATCGGAAGCTACGGTATTCAAGTATCAAACATCGGATTTCCAAATAAAGTTAAGAATTAGAGGAAATAACGAATTTTTATTCTTTTAAAAAAAAAGGCAATTTGTGTTAGAGGATACTTATTCGCGTACCAATCTGCTTTAGATGATCTATAATTTGCCTCAGAATTCAGGGTAGAATTCTATTAATAATTTTATACGTGTATTAATATACACGTGCCTCTTATATACATATATTATACATACACGTGCATATTCTGATTCTTTGTATGTTTTCCGTACGGAATATAAAATTATTTTAAACTACCTGTAATTTGTAATCTCCTCATGTTGCACCTGTAACCTCATAATTTAAAATAGAATTTATGATTTTATATGTGCAGCACGAAACAGTTTGAAGAATTATTTTGCAAAGTACATATGTGTTAAAATACATCGTATCAAAATATACATGATATAAAATTGCAAATTCAATTTTATGCTGTAATCTAAGGCAAATTACAAATTGCGTAAAATAGGCTTGAAATTATAAAGTAGATTATAAATTTAAAAACAGATTTAGGCTCGAAGATAATAATCAAAACTGGAATTCATACAAAAAATACAACACGAGAGAAATTAAACAAGAGAAAGATTTCCATTTACCGAAGTGGATTTCATATATGGTTTGGGGGAAATCTCTGAGGATTTTCGGAGAATTGGTGAAAGTGATTTTTGAGCCTATTACACAATGAAAAGCATAGGCAATAGAAACAAAGAATAACACAGGCAATATAAATTTTTAATCTATTGAAAAACGTGTATAAATGCATGTTTTAATAGTTGAAAACTTATTACCTATTATATTATTCCCTTTTTATTCCCATTTTATTATTACTAGTACTTTTGCATTGTGTTGGGACCCTTAAATGAAAGTTTTTTTTTTTCGTCTCTAATTCGGATATCCGTCTGACTCTTACTAACCTTTATTTATAGTATCAGTTTTTATTCTCAAGAATCGTAACGTCGGCGTCGTTTCGAAAAGCCAAGCTATTTGCCGAAGTAATCTTGTTTATCTATGTTCATCACGTGTTTTCAATAAAGAAGACGAGCGAGTACGGTGATACTATGTAAAACAGTTTAGCTTCATAAAATGTATTTCACTCTAATTGCACATGATGATGAACTGACATGGTGATTACATAATCGTCACATGTCCGCATTTATCGGCATGATGACTGTTGTTTTATATTTATTCTCCCATAACATTTTAACTCTATCTTAAAAGCTATACTAGCCATATATTAGGTAATACGAGATAATGGTATCACATTACCGGAGTAAAGTGCAGGAAACTTAAATGTTTTAACCATTTGAAACTGTGTACTAAAAGTAATGAGAGTAAAATGTATGTCTTTTAAATTATTTTATTAGAAATTTTAAAAGAGACATTTTAAAAAAGATATTTTTATTATTAATAAAATTATTGATATATATCCGTTAATTATTTTAATATTGATGGAAATTTATTATCAACTAGAAATAAATGATTGTGTTTCAGTGTAATTAAATTTATTCCGATTGTTATCCTTTTTATAAGAAATACTGAATTTAGAATTATTCATTAATGACACAATTTCTACAAATAGGCATGAATATTATCAATTATTTACTGATACCATACGGAAGATACGATTTATTTTTATCATTTATTATTTTCACGTTACGCCGGTATCAACAATCTGACGTCACTATCGATTTTGTTTTACTTCTGATAAATGTGAAAACTTCGCGATTATATCACACAATTGTCACTTGTACTGCGAACATACAACTCTTTCAAAATATGATAAAATTACGAAATATTTTGAGTCCATTGCATCACTGTATTATATGTAAAATTTATGTAAAAATTATTTTTTTAATACATATTTACGTCAACCTTTTTCTGTATTTTGAAGAACTCATTCTTATGTTTTGAGGAACTAAAATTTAGAGTTTGTCCAATATGTAACATCTTATGATTCTTATTCGCTTTTAAAATTACAAGTAAGTTCACGCATGAGTTCACAAAGGCGAGAGAAATATTAAAATACGTCGAAAATAGCTGTTATAATAATAAAATATTATAATGGGATTTAACGTTATAAATTTTTTCCATTGTAGTATTAGTCGTTTTCATTTGCCATTATCGTACGTGAAATCAAATGAATTGCCGTTTTGAATAAGTAATGTTTCCTAGATACAAGTTTAATCAGTTACTGTTTATTCATTTTGCTATATAGTCAATACAGTCCGATTTCCGGGTATGAGTTGATATCGAATCAATAAATATTTCATTTTTATTTGCCTGTTTTAAGCCTTAAAGATCTTGTCGATAGCTATCGACTAGCTTAAATTAGCGAAACTAAGCAAAAGAAATTAAATAAAAAAGTTTTTTTATGTTTATAAAATTTTTTTAATGAATCCGTCACAATTGGACAAACACAGAGATGTGCTAGTTGCTCGTTAAATGTTCTCTTAAGTAGAAAGGAATATGATTTATTGTGAGAAACGGGTACTTTACACAAGTGTGTATGTGCCATATTTTAAACGGAATATTCATTGGCCGTCCACCAAGCCCCAAGCCACGAGAATTCCGCGAGTTGCGTCAGTAGCACGTGACGTTCGTTATTGAATCGTTTCGTCACGCAGTCGACCGAATCGTCGAAAGTCGCTTCAAGAAATTTCGCGACTATGAATTTATAAGCAGATATTGCGAAATAAAATTTCGTGGATATGCAGATCAATGTTGCCTTTGCGAATGTATGAATACACAAGTTTTAAAATATATAAATGCAAATTTATAAATTTGGGTCATAGTAAGATAATCTATTCAAATTCTAGAGTCTGCAGAATTGCAATGAAGACTCGCAAAATTATAGAGTATTGTCCGTGCACCCGGATATTGAAATATCTGGCTTGAGATAAAAAAACTGAGTATCTAAATACTCAGTAGTAAAATAATATAAAATAAATAATCACCACCGTTTCTCACAGAATCATCATAAGATGTTATTATTTGAATCAAGGCTTTTTTTATATCTACATTTTAAAACAGAAGTTATAATATAAATGTGAAAGCGAAATGTTTATCGCTTGGTATATAGTTGGTATTCTTTGATAACGAGATATTATGTTATTATTTCTTTGATTCTGATTTCTTTAGTTTCGTATGAATTTGATTTAAAGTTATTACTAAAGTTACTAAAATATTTGATGTTAAAGGTTGACAGATTATGGAGAAGATAATATGGAGGGTAAAATTTTTGTTGAGGAAAAAATTGATTGTAAATTAATTGAAGAATTTATGGAAGAAATTTTACGAGAGGGTTTCGTTAGTCAAAAATATATACACAAAATTGCAATGGGGACAACCTTTCATAACTGGGTAAAATCACCATCATTTATGAAAGCAAAAGTAAACTGTACTGCTTGGCAAATAATGATTATATTTTTTTCACTCTTCTCTCTGACCTGCCTTATAATCTTATGACTGGCATTTTTAAATGATATTAATTCGTCCATTAATTTCCATTGACTTCGCATAAAACGCTTTCGGTATAAATATGTAAATCTATATAATATTACTTTGTATCATCTCATTTTTCTTTTATCTTCCGAGGGAATAGTATATTTATGTCTATTTTATTTTACATTTTAAATTTTATATATTATTAAATTGCATTTTAAATTACGTTAACCCTTTTTTGATTATGTTTTTTAATGTTTAGAATATAAAAAGTGTAGATTTAAATTTTAAAAACTTATTTCATCATCAGTATCTTTTATATAGATATATTTTTATGTAGATATATTTGAGAAGGAAACTTCTCAGTAAACATTTATCTTAAGACGATAATACTGCCTTTTCGCAATGAGATGCGATATGAAAACTAACGTTGCAATGTTTATCGCTGGCGATAAAGCATATCTGTATGTGCATACGCATATTAATCGGGTTACAATATAAATATTAACATTCGACCATAAAAATCAATGTTTTATTACGAGATGTATTATCGGTGATGGTCTGATAATAGAGCAAGGGCAAGGTAGCAGATATGGGAAAAAATACCGTAATAGTAAATAATAATTAACACATATTTGTTTCACAATAAAACATTAAGTATCTCACCACACTATATTGCATAATATTTTTACGAGGATGTAAAATACTTCCTAGCTGTAATGAGATTTACTTTAATTCTTTTGTTTATCTTTTGCAGTAAACGATGGTCATACGAACTCGGCACCACGGTACAACGGTCTTGGAAATGCCATCACACAGATCGTTAAAACCGAGGGTGTACGTGGACTTTATAGAGGTGTGACACCGAACATTCTAGGATCAGGCAGTTCGTGGGGTTTTTACTTCTTCTTGTAAGTATATAGAAGTGATCGCTGATAGCTAGCGCTCTAGATTCGTTTCAAAATCCAAGTAGTTAAGTAATTCATTTAACATCAATTAGTAATAAAGATCTCAATTCTAGATTATCGATTAGTGTTATGTATTGTATTCTTTCAAAAAATTTACTTTGTATTTTTCTGGATATCTCTCGCGCTAACAGTGGATTAATTTGCAGCTACAACACGATAAAGACTACGATTCAAGGTGGCAATTCGAAGAAACCCCTCGGACCGTCCATGCATATGTTTGCTGCCGCTGATGCCGGAGTGCTTACTTTGCTCATGACTAACCCTATCTGGGTGGTAAAGACACGGCTGTGTTTACAATATGCTGACGATGTGAATATGGCGGAGTCCAAGAAGTATCGTGGCATGATTGATGCTTTAAAGAAGATTTACAAGACGGAAGGTATTAGAGGCTTATATAAGGCAAGTACAAGTTTTCTTAATTAAACTTTCAAATTATAATTGTATTCGAAATAAGATGAGAACTAATTCGCGGTTTACATGTTAAAGAAAGTATTCTGTACTTGCAGGGTTTAGTTCCTGGATTATTTGGTGTTTCACATGGTGCGATACAATTCATGTCTTATGAAGAGATGAAGAATAAATATTACAATTATTTGAATGTACCCATCGATACGAAATTGGTAAATTGATTATATTTTTATTAGAATTTTGGCGATTTTGGAAGTAAATCTGCTGCGCTTACTAATTTTTAATTTGCTATATTACTTTCATTAATATTTGCATGAAGAGCACAAATACACTTATTTACAAAAATATTTTCCAATCGTGCTTATAAATATTCAGTAACAATAACAATGAGAAATATTTCTATTGTGTGATTCTTTTCACAGAGTACGTCCGAATACATCGTCTTCGCGGCGATATCAAAGCTGATCGCTGCAGCATCGACGTATCCTTATCAAGTAGTGAGGGCACGACTTCAGGATCATCATCACGATTATCGGGGTACCTGGCATTGCGTTCAATGCACATGGAGGTCAGAAGGAATTAGGGGTTTCTATAAGGGCTTATCACCATACCTTTTACATGTTACACCAAACATATGTCTGATTATTCTTATTTACGAGCATTTTACTAACGGTAGTTAATTTACATCGATACCTTATTGTTGCAAATTTAAGAAAACTTTTTAGGCAATTTTTTTTAATCTTATTCTAGCGCGTAATATCTTCCAATTTATCAAAACTTATGATTCAAGGTACTCACGATACACAATGCGTGTATGATCTTTCAACGTTGTGAGGCCATAGCACTCAATTTTTTTTCTTTAAGGCTATTTTACATATATCGTAATGTTATAAGATAATCGTAAGCTCTTAATTCTGTTTTGCTCTTGTGCGACTATGATCGTTTATGATTAAAAACGTTATGATAAATGTAGAATAACCTTTAAATAGATGATTATCATGCGTTATGTATTATTCAAATAGGTTACAATTAGTTTTTTTTTTAATTTAGAAAAGCTTCCTTTATAAAATCATTTTTATCTGAAATCTTATTTTTGGAAGACTCGGAAGAATAGCTGAAATGATTATTAGTGACAGTTTTTATGCTGTTGTAGACGATGTGTAGATATTGTATTAGTTTTCTTTTCGTCATTCGTGAAGTGAATGCACGATATTTTCTATTATTTGTATTTCTATTAATTTATATTAGATTATTTTAGGTTTGTAAAATCACACGATGATGGAAGGAATCGCTCGACATGGGAAAATAGCTTAAATAATTGTTTTTACTGTTATCGTTTTAACTACTCGCGTAAATTGCAACACGATGATTACAAAACGGAGAGATAGATCATGAAATGACAATAGTTCGTGACACGTATTGTACGTAGAATATATGTTTTATTTATTCAACTACTCATCCTTTCTTATCCGAGTACATACACTGAGAGACTGCGATAAAATATTAAATGGACAAAGTTACTTTATTTCTCGATACGTTTAATTTATGGCAGAATTTGTGATGGATGCATTGTAAGGATAGTTTTTGTCATAACAAAAGTGTATTTTAAATGAAATATTTTCTCATTATACAAGATACGCCACAACGGATAAACACATGAATATGATCATCTTTTGTTTGCCGAGTTGTATAGATATCTGAATGTCGACTAAACTGGATTTAGTTGAACAAACCTAGATAGATTGCGCGCACGGTTATGTGGAAGGAAGCGAGAAGTAATATCTTATACTATAGTATAAGATGATTAATGCTCTATTCAAATGCAAGAGCTGCAAAAAGAAATACATCCGGTTCACGGTCGGCAGACGGTGTAATCTCGGATAGTTAAATTAATAACCAAATATTTACGTAGCTATACGAATAACACACGATATAATTATTATCTGTGTAATGTTCGATCAATCTTTGAGCATAATGTGTATGAGCCACATGTAAATTGATAATTTGTGTGTCTTCGCTCGAGTTTCAGTGTCGCAGTGGACTAAATGTCGCTTAATTTAGCGAATTCTTTTTTTTTTAAGTCTTAACAAATACAGTGAAAGTTCGCTGCATTTTACCTTCTCCTATTCCTTTTTCGTTTTATGCAAAGCGAGACTCTGTTTCTCTATGGCCAATATTTTACCTCGTTTTAAGTGGAGTATATAGAGTCCGTAATAGATCGTTTTTGCAAGAATCATAGAGTCTGGCACTCGGAACGTATGATCGATAGCAATAAGTTTCCTCACTGCAATTTGTAAATAGTAGGACGAATTTATTTATATTCAACTTCTTTAGCTATAAATCTCTAGCTAGGCTCTGTTTCTTCAGACAAAAGTCATGGGAACGAAAGCGAAGGAGTATACTTAAAGCAACATTGTGACGATATTAATAAACACACGCATATCGAAAAATGTTTGTCATTAAATTAATTGATTATTTCAGATTACTCAATTTACTGTATTCAAGTTTTACCCAGATTTGATATCTATTCTGTTTCTTTTTTTTTTTTACCGATATCTACTAATAATATTTTATTGACAGCGCAAAGAGCAGGAAGACGTCATCATTATTTAATTATAATTTAAAAATATTTTTTAGGTGTATTTTGTATTAAAATTTTTATTGTCATTGTTGTCTTGCTTAGAGCAAATAGCATGTAGAAAGGTATTGTGATTAAATGATAAAATTTATCGAGTATGTTACAATCTATTTTGTTTAGTTGAGTAGCTTATTAAGCCACCAGCAGTACGATTTTTGAACGTATTATGATAATATATGAAATATTGATATTGGAGTTGATATTATTTTTTTACTTGATAATTCATATTGTAATGGAATGAGAATAAAAATTAAATCCTATTGCTTTGAATTTATGTATGTACGATTAATCGGTTTGTTTAAATCTAATAGAGATTTTATGATTCTGACACTCTATTAGAAAAACAGAAATATTATTTTCGCTGATTGAACTTTCGTAAAACTCTTGACGAAAGAGAGTTATTAGTTCCTCAGCCGAATTTTTATGATCAATTCTATTGTAGCGTCAAGAATCGTACGCGGGTTTTAGTAAAGCTTCAGAATTTCTCGCGTCTTTAGTCTGTTGTGAAGCAAAGTAAAACAAAGGCGTATTGCTGGTGGTTCGTTGCAGGTATGAGGGTTGGCGTGGCTTTTACAAGGGTTTAAGCATAAACCTCACCAGAGTGACTCCGGCGACAGTTGTCACGTTTGTGGTCTACGAACATATGTTTCATTATCTGCAATCCGGGCGTACCGCCGTGGAAGAAGCAATCGCTGTGCCTGCAGTTAGCAAACTGAAGGAGTAAGGTAAAACTAGAGGAACTTCCTCATAGCTTTACCGATGTACACGTGTAACTCAACACGTCAAACTCCGAGTCGTACGAATTATATTTCTGACAACACGTGGACTGAAACCAGTGAATAATAATAATTATAATAACATTCTACTGTGAAGAAGAGACTTAGAAGATACGAGTTTCAAAAAACGATGATTTATAAATTTCTTGTATCATTTATAGCATAAATTGAAATTAACTTAAAAAAGGTTGCGAGCATTAGAAACAGTCTTAAAAGAGATTCATTGTTTATTATTTACTATTTTTGGAAAGAAAATGAGTACAATACTTACAGAGTACAATACTTAACATATTGACTTTAAATTCTGTAGATATTTTTTTCATGTCATCCGTAGTCTTTTTTTTTTTAAACATTGTTGGTCATTCTGTTCTACAGTTATAAGTGTCTTAAAATCTTATATAGATTTTCCATCGATGGAAGAATATCCTAGCAGAAAAGCTTTAATAGATTATAGAATGTAAATCTTGATGTGTACAAATCTTTATCGGATCAAATGTGAATGATATTAAAGAGTACGAATGATTGAAGTTTTTGGGTGCTTGGGATTAAAATGCACCGATGAAAAGGAGATTATTTCTATTGATTGGATCTTTCTTATTTTTCATGTTTATGTTTATTCATTATTTCATTCATTATTTGATTACATTCGCAACCATTTTCAAAAGACATAATAGCTTTTATAGATTGTTTTTTTTTTGGTGTTTTTTGTAGATGTAGAATTCCTTAATTAAAGAGAAAGATGAGATTTTAATATATATTTTTTTAACAGTAAAAAGTTTGTTATTAAAAAACAAGTTCTTATTAAATTTTACATTTTAAAATTTCTTATTTTACATCTTTCTCTTTTTCTTCTCATTAAATACTTGTATTTAGAAGATACATTTACAATTTAATTCTCTAATTACGTTATCCTGATTGTTATTGTTAATGTTGTTATGATTTATATTGATTAAAAAGGTTTCATGTTCAATTTCATCAAACATTGTCATTTATTATACGTAAATTTCCTTTTCAAATAAGCTTAATGCAAGAAATGTCTATAGGGTTGATAATAAAGAAGTTGAAATAAAGAAGAGCTTCATGGAATATAAATATGTATGTAATGAACAAATTTGAGAAAGTACGAACAAAGCAAACTAATTGCGAAGAAAACGAATTAAAACATTCCCAATTTTTGTGATCTTTGTTATTCTGTTTCAGGCTATGTAATTGTAGATTTACTTAATTTCTTTCATTAATTTATCCATATCATTTAATGCAACAAACCTTGCAAATATCAATATCTCTGGTAAATTTTACAGTAAATATTTCACACAATCTTTCGCTAAATTTAGCTGTATGGATTAATAAACTTTTCAGATATTCTCGATGCAATGCAATTACGCAAGTTATTCAATTATTATTTGTTTATATAGTGGCTTATTAGATCTAAAAGATTCACAGGACATTTTTTGTAACGCTGATCACAATGCTGCTCGCGTTCGGCTTCCACAATTTCATCCGGAAGATCTTCGCTCATCGTCATGGAAGGTCTGCAATAAAGGAGTGCGCACATATGTTATCATTTTTATATTTTACTTATTATGTTATGCCTCATACGAGTGATAGAATGTTTACTGGATGAATATTTTGATTGGAAATAAAAATTCATCAGCCAAACTAATCTAATTTTTTAAATTTCCAGAATTCCATTCTCTTATCCATCACTGATATAATTATGCTGACCACAGTTATTGTTGTCGATATTGTTTTTTTATTCTTACTTGATATAATTCAAATATACTTTTTCTTTTTTATATTTACGTAAATATAATTTGAAGAATGTCGCCAAGCACTCCGTTTGCGTTTAAGGAATATCTCTCAGCTTCACATATTGTCCTCAATAAACAATCCATTCCAGGATAACCTAGGCTGTTACATAAAATTAGACTATTTTTTAAATCTTATTTGCAAAATTATATTTTAGTTAAAAATTAAAAAATTTCTAAAATTTTGCAGGATATGAGATAAAGAATAATTAACGTGTGCAGCTCTATTACCTATCCATTTTGCTTGTGAGCATCTTGTATACTAATTGACGACTAAGGCTTCGTTTTACATAATAACTTCCCTCGTAAAAGTAACTTGAATTCCATTCATATGGCAATCCGTAATTTGCTTCGAAATAAAACGATACCGCTATAGATTTGTCTGGAATATCTACAGGAATTCCCACGGCGAAGAATATCTACGAATCAGATAACTGTCTTCAAGTCGTATTTAAAAAAAATTAGAAGATGATTAATCAATTTAACTTTAAGTGAGCTCCAATTTTTCGAAACATGTTGATATATTACAATATAATTTACAAAGCGAACAATATCTACAAGTTTTATAGATGTATTAAAAACAAACTGGTTAACATTTCTTAATGTTTTTTTCATGACAGAAAGAGAGAGAGAAAGAGAGAGACATTTTTATTGCTTTTCATTTCTCGATATTCTTAAGTATGAGTTATCATCATTCTGTTAAATTAAACATTTATTTCGCGTTTGCTCGACTTTGCTCGATAGATCACACTTCGCCAGTGTGCTTGAAGTGCGAATGATTAATATTGAATTAACAGGCTGCCTGCACAGTCCGAGACACATTAGTAGATGAAAAATGAATGATTGATCTATCGTACCCCTGTATTGCTACCCTCGGGAAATCCGATAGATCGTATATGCTTCGATACAGCGTGTGTAATATTTCTCATTCCTGATACATGTGTTGACTTCATAAAGTACCACATCGAGAGAGTCAGCATCGTAACATAATTTCTGAAATATTTTAAGAGCCAAAGAAAATTTTGTTACATGTTATTCGTATTTAATCATCATTTTTCATTTCGTGCTTATCATTTTTTATCTTTGGAAATAAAATCAATTTATTTAAGAAATTATTAATGATTTATTAAAGATTTAATTTATGATATTTATCAATGAAATCTTTTATTAATGATTTATTTATAGTGCTTTTCCCTCAATTATTTATTTATTTCTTTTTTATTCGTTTTAATAATTATTCAAATAATTTCAATGTTTTAATTTATAATCAACAATTTTTGCACGATTTTAATCACATGTATTTATGTAATTTTTGTTACTAACGAATTCGAGAAACGATCGGAGGAAAAAACTATTTAATGGCAACACTTAAATTTGTTTTGTCAAATAAATAGCGGTTTGTAAAATAAATAGTTGCAATGTTTAGATACTGGAATGATATTTCCGGAGTTTCATCGAGTACGCTCGCGAAACCGTTCGCGATATTGTTCATTCGAAATTCATACGTTGGATTCACAGAACGATCGATGTGTCAGTGAAAAAAAAGAAAAAAAAATGGAACACGCGTTGGCGTCTGTTTGTTCATTTCTTTATTTCGCGAGCTGTTTTGATTTTGTGGTCTCTTCATAGGTTTTCGCGTGCATGCAAATACCGACCGGCTGGATCGTTCCGCGCGCAATTGCACAACGATTTTCACTCCCAAAAGTGAAGCAAGTAAGAAAAAAAAATACAATTTCTCACTATGGGCAGCTCATGTTAGGTACCCATTAGTTTTTCTTTTTATCGTATGTGCATGTTTTTAATCATGCATTTTTTAACTTCGCGTGATTTGTTCAATTTTGTAACTCTGTTGCATAGAGTATAATTTGATGTTGAATACTCACTTTCTCATTTCTCTAGCGTACAGCTGAACACGCACGAGGTTTTTACCGAATGGCAAATCGACGATTTATACACGGTGTAAGCGTGTGCGAAATAAAAATTGTTGGTTTGCGCAGAGTTAATAATTGTAGTTGTTATCAGAATACAGTAACTGTTTCTCGTCTTGTTATGCACGTTCTAATGCTAATAGAACGACGTATAATGGTTTAAAATTTTACGAATTAGCATTGTATTATCCGAGAACTTTATTTTTAAAATTTGTTTGACATGAATATTTTTAATTAATATTTATCAATATTTACATGCTAAAAATGCGTTTTAACACTATTTTTGTGTCAACTTTTTATTCAAACTTACTAGTTTCATTTAGCATTAACAGATTGTACATATGTCAATATTTTATTTACACGAATATAATTATTTATATTGTTAACCATTGCAAAACATTGTGTTCGCTATGTTTGTGTGCTTTGCAAGATTGGTTTTTTATTTACAGAAACTAATTGCTAAAATATTTTAAATCATAAAAAATGGTATTTTAAAATTACTTTATCATGATGGAAAACATGGTTTTATACGCGATATTTCAGATTTATCTCTTGCGTTTCGTTTTCATTATTGATTCTTCATTCAATCTTCTCAATTTTTATCGCAGTCCTTTTTAAATTTCAAATATTCATTAAATATTCCGTAACTATGTCCCAAATTAAAATTGAATTACAGTAAAATCGACTTGTATATAATTAAAAAAAGATTAACATTTCATTTCTATTTCTTCATTATTTAAAATTGAATTTTCGAAAAATTATTGATCCTGTATTGTTTTAGCATTATTAAAAAAATTATCGAAAATATCCGAGTATTTTTAGTATATATTAATACAAAAGTACATATTTACAGAGAGAAGTTACAATCAGTCTGAGACATCTCGTGTATACCAATATGAACACGATATCGGCATCAGTCGCTCAAATAGCGGAATGAGATTATGGTCCGCGGGATGCATTAATCCCGCGATCAGTATGCGTCTAGCACTAATTGAATTAATAATGGAATTGCAGGTCGGCTGTTTCTGCCGTGTTTGGTACATTCCTGATTCAATGGCGAAACTCGTAATTATTCCGCGGGACTTTACGTAGCGGACCGACCGCCGGACACGGGCCTGGATGCCGCAGAACAATGCTCGGCCACCACCTTTCGCCAGTGGTAGTCCCCAACTAGAATATATCCCGGCACGAAGTTTCGCACACTAAATACATTATTGATTAGCGCACCATGAATTTAGTGGTCTCCGCCGCACCTTGCGGCCCGAGCAGCGCTCGTGGCATTCGGTTACAGCAGCACGGTAGCAGTCATTTTTGGGTCACGAAGTACGTCTCCGCTTGCATTGTGTGTTCGTGTACACGTGATTGTCGAGAATGTTACCTCTGCCAGCCTTCCGAGCCAGTTTCTTTTAAATTTATTACCCGGATTTTGCATTTACAGTCTGTGCATGGTTATCCGATCGATGTTCGCGTCGATCCATGTTGCGAACCACCGCGTTTCCAAGAGATTAGTGGAAAAAGATAGCTACAAAAAAAAACGTATATACATAGCGAATTTTATGTTTTTAAGATTAATTATTTTATTATTGTTTTACAAGATTTCCTATAATATACATATTTTATTAAACTCTTCATTATCTGTCGCGGAACTAAAGCAATATTATTTTAAAAATTACCAGTCGATGCGAGCCATCGCTTTCTCGCCCTGGCCGTCGTCGGGGAGAAATCTCCGCCAGCGGGTGTTGCTCGACGAGCGGACAATTACGTTTGGCAATTCACCTTTGTTATTTTTCTCCCGTGCGAAATAAGACGTTCGGCGCGTGCGAATCGCGCGAGTAAGTCGAACGATATCGCACGCTCATTGAAATGAATCGAGATTTATGGAATCGCGCGAGCGCGGGGATGGTTTTATGAGGGGTATGTACGTGGAACACAACGCCGGAGATTTTTCGCCGCAATTTTCTGCGAGGCCGTGGAATGCGAGACGCGGTCTCCTCGTGTGTGCCAATGCGGAAAAGGAGGCAATGGTGCGGGGCAAGTACGGGGCGCAGCGCCGGAACGCATTCACATGCACCATTGTCGTCGCGCGATCGTAAAAAGCGATCGCGGCAGGCAAACAGCGTGAGAAATTCGAAAAATGCAGGGCGAAGCCATTTAAACGACACCGGGGTGCCGATACATAAAAGTAGCGCTGGTCCGTGTAAAATTTTTTTCCTTCTATTTTCACGCGATTCATAAGAACCAGAGACTGAGATCTTATAGAAATTTCGCATTTTCCTTTGCTTTCTTTTGAAGATCTTACGTAAAGGTTCTGTCAGAATGAGAAATATAAGAAAGTAATTTCAGAAACCTGTTTTAAAGGGAACTCCAGTATTGTATCGTTGTATAATTATTATGGAGATATTTTTAAAGTTTATTTTTTAATAATTTATAATTTACATGAGTTTTTATGGCCATTTTAAATAACTTATAATTCGCGTTATTTAGAATGTAGAGAAAAAATTTTATTTATAATTTTTATATGACACATATAATATAAACA
>VBVR01001854.1:1634-26729 GCA_011638315.1 Tetramorium parvispinum | reverse complement strand
ATCTTGCATCCCTAAAGCAGGGTCCACATTATCGAGCGAAACCTCGAGCCGAACGTCGTCGCGAACCGATCATACGTCCATATTACCGAGCCGAATCTTTTCGGCTCGACAATATGAATGCATAATCGGCTCACGACGACGTTCGGCTCGAAGTTTGGCTCGGTAATGTGGTCCCTGCTTAATAGAGATCTATGCGCACGTGTGTGCGGAGATTTAACCCTTTGTTCCAACGCATTTTCAACGCACCATCTTTCATCCTTATCGTTAATTCCCAATCACGATTATATATTAATAATACGTTGCGTTTAAAATGGGGAAACGGGGGGTTAAAAGTGCATTTGTTACGCGCTGGCACTCAACTGTCAACGTCGCATAATACTTTTATATTTTACTGCCACTGGTGATAAAACGCGTGTGTGCATGTGTGTCCGTGTGTTGTGCGATTCTGACAAAACAAGAGCGATAGAAATAAAAAAAAAACGGCTCTTAAGAATCGTTCCACTTGCGTTTAATGCGTGTTAAAGGAAAATAGTGATGTTTGCAGGCAATTTAGAGGAAAGATATGCTTCGCGAGTAAAAAATAAAGAGATAATTTTTACGGGCGTTTATAAGTTCATGCGCACTTTTGAAATAATACTCTGATAATAAAACAAGATAAATGTCAAGTGCAGTTATATATAAATATTGCTATTTTTTCTCTTTCTCCTAGCAAGCTGCTTTTATATCATCGCTATTGAAAACCGCATGAACTTATAGACATACGATTATAATTAACAAGAAATATATTTATTCAATTTCTAAAATCCTCATCTACTGGGATGACTAATTAACGAAGGAAGAACAAAAGAGATTTCGCCCGATTGCATTAAAATGTGGTCCCGTTGACAGGATTAAATAGTGTGTGTGTATGTTGTTCGATCTTCGGGCGCGTTTGTGCCTCCACAGATGTGATTATATTTAAGTCTCGATTTTTTTGTATACGAATATAGCAACGCTTAGAATGCTCGGAGCAATGGATGAAATTTCAGTTTCGATTGTACTCTAGGACTCTCGACATTCCCTTTACTCTTAATTAGAGAAGAGATTTTTTTTTTTTTATTCAACTGTAGCAGTAGCGATATTATTATTGTATATCTTGCAGCTTTAGAACTTCGTTTTTAAGAGCGGAAGGTAGTCCTCGGTCCAGAAAATGGCACCGTTGCACATATCCGTAGCAAAATTGTTCTAGGACCAAAAAACAGAGTGTTTTTTTACCTAATATTCGTGAAACGGGATCTCGCCTAATTGAAGGATCATTCTAATTTCTTACTTATATATATAGTTTTAGTTACCGCAATATCGTATTTAGAAGGCAGCTCGGCGATTCGTCCGTTCCACTGTAAAAATTAGATACTTAAATTAGGAAGCGTAGTTGACATTTTTTACTGCAATAGCTTTTAGCGCCGTAGCATAAAATACAGCCTGTTAACGTCGTGATCCTTCTCGACAAGACAATAACTTTCTTTCGCAAACTTGACGAAGTGTCTTCATAATTGAAAGGCGAATCGTCGACGCTGCTCTCCCGCCGCAAGTGATAATTTCATACTTCTTCGTCATTTTAGCTATATTTTTATGGAACACATTTCGAGAATCATGACTCATTAATACTCCTCAGAATGCCCGCAGGCGCGGAATTATGTAACGAAAAATATTGAACTATCGATTTTTATATTGACATTAATAAAATGCGTCTTAAATAAAATGTCCTTGATTATGCCAAATATTTAAAACTCCGTCATTTTTTAGTCGTTATCGCAGTCATTATTAAATATCATATTTGATAAATCATTAAGTTAATGTTTATATTATTAATATAAGTATATATTATTTTAAATAAGAATATTATTCTTATTTAAAAGAAAAGTAATATTTCAATAATATTGTAAAGTGAAGGACGCTTTTAATAAAATTTTAATAATCATTATAGATCACGACATCGATTTTGATAGGAAATATTTAATATTACAATAAATGGATGCCAGCAGGCATTCTGACTTGTGACAATAAGGCATCAATGAATTGGTTAGATCGCTAATAAAATTAGGTGAGAAAGAGAACGAAAGAGAGAAAAAAAGCGCTGAGACTATTATCGATATGCATCTTTTATAATTATTAATTTTTAAGTTGAAGCCTGTAATACGAATGCGTTCGGGTCGATTTTGAGAGATTGACCTGTCGATTAATGACAAATGTAAAGTAAGGCATCATTTTCTCGCGTTACAGATTAACAATCATGCGAATTAAGAATTGTAGCTTAGGATCTGAGCACGTAAAAAAAAGTGGGAAAGAAAAATATATATATGTATAAAGAGCGAAATGTGACAATATATTATATTGTGTAAATAACTGTGTATTGATTATGCCATCTCCTCACTTGTGACTGAATAAAATCGGCCTTGTCGACATCGCGGAAATTCAGCCGCGGCTTTTCGTGAATCATTCCTCAACTGCGAAGGGAAAGCAGATAACGGAGAGACATTGACACGGGAGTTACGAGTCGAGTCTGGTTACATACGTATCTATATTTGCATGTGTATAAACATATAAGTTATAAATACAGTAGATATCCGCGTATTTATAACTTACACACGATAATATATATGTATACATATTTATATGTATAGTATTTATAGCTTTTTTCCTCACAGCAGTCGTATCGGAACACAACGTATCGAAATTGTACGAAAAGGGAGAAAAGAATATTCATTTTTGGCTTTTCCGCGTGGAACAGAACGCTATTTTACATTTTTCCTTGTTCGGGGCTCCTTCTCCGAGGATTGTCGACTTATGAAACGAATCGAGATATCGTCGGTCTACTTAAAACTTACTGAAGATCCGCATTAAGAGGCGGTTTTTTTTCGAAGGCATTCAATTGCTCGCAGAACCGCGCACAGTTGCTAAAGTGGCATAGTAAAAAAATATCGAAATCTATCGGAGGGATTCCACAAGTATAAGGAAAACGAGTTAATACGAGCGTGTGTCGAAAATTACTAATTAATCATTGCCTGACAATTATTCGTCCGGCAATTGTTCTCCGATACTCTTTTCCCCTCCCTCGAGTAATCAAATCGGAAGAGTGCAAGCGTACAATCACGCATTGGCCAGTAATTAGCCAGCTTAATTAAGCGTCTTAAATCGATCATTCAAGACACTTAATTGGGCTCTCGGCTTGCTGCGGCTTGCTCCTTCCGCCGACGGGGAGCTTCCGCGAGACTCGCGGTCAGCGGTAAACTAAACGCCTGTAAATGCGTCTTCGCGCGGAAGTTTATTGAAACTCGCCTGGCTAAAATATCGCACGCTCTAATCTACACAGGACGACGTCATGATAATTACATACTAACTCTGCGGTGAGCTGATTTGCGACAGTCTCCTGTTGCGGCGACGCGACAGCGTCGTTTGTGAAGACGCCTTCGGGTACGCGACCGGTTGCACGATGCGGGAACAACTGTAAAATTAATTAAAATTGTGCAAAAGATGAGGACAGCTCTAATGTCTTCGTATGAACTCGTAGAAGTCAGTTCTTGAATAATTTTACATCATTAAAGAAATCGTCACTTTATGATAATCTTGCAATTGCTCCTTCCGCTGAAAGATCATCGCGGTGTCACAATTATTTCCGACAGTCTTTGGACCGCTTATATACACTATTACTGTTAAACGTTAACACCGCAATAAGTCAATCAGTTATCTCATTATGTTGGCGTGGCAAATACATCAACGGAAGCGTTGAGGCTTTTATTACAGGCCTTGACGGCAACGGACATTAAAGATGAGAGACGAAAGATGAATAAGCAAATGAGATATAGATACAGCAATAATGTAATGCCCCGACAATGTAATTACGCGATTTGTTCTTCCACCGTAAACCATCAAAATGATACGTAAAATGACACGAGTAAACGAGCGACAAGTGTAAAACTTTGATGGAAATGTATTTCCAGAGTATAAATTTTACACTTGTCATGCATGTAATTATACGTATTGTTTTAATGTGAAGAACAATATACACTGGGTCATCTCATAAATAAATACGGTATTATAAAGAGAAGCTTAATTTATTCTTTAGCTCAAAACCGAAAGACTTTTCGCCAAAAAAACTGAAAATTTAAGATTAAGATGGGACAAAGTTGTAAATAATAATAGAAAATATATTTTGAATTAAAATTAAAATGTCATTTTTGTTTCGTTTCAAAAATATCTCTAAAAAGTAATATTACTTATGAGATGACTCAATACATCCGTCCATGCTTGATTTCAGTCCCTATCGATATTAATATTATTATCACTGATTTATTTACTATTTACACGGAACAATCTCCTCTCGTGTAATTTTACTTATATAATAACATAAGCAGGAAGTCGATATGATAAATGAATCGTCGTACCCGAAGTTACCGTTTACACATTTAATATACGGAAGAGTGTCGCGATATCAGTTTGCGGCTTATCATCTTTACGCTAATGACGATTCTTGTTTCTTGATTTCTTGCGCGACGCATCTAAAACGGTGCGCAAAATTGCGGGACAGACGTTGTACGGAAAGAAAAAAAAATACCCGAGTGGGTAAGATATATAAAATATAATATAAAACAATAATAACGTGATACATTCTTGTCTTCGTCTACCTATGTCGATCAGTTCTAAATTACTAGTATATTTGGAGACCGCTCGGAAACTGTTGAGACAGATGCGCAATCAGACGATAAGATTTAGTTCGCTCGCATCCTGCGAGCAATCGCTTCCTACGATATCTACATCGATCGTCTTCGATTAGATAATGACAGAAGCATGCCCTTCAAGTACTCCCAGCTCGCTTTAAAATTCCCATACACGCCTGATAGACACGGACAAGCGACATACCTATTTAAATATTTAACTATTGTTTAATTATTCCTCTCGGATTTCTCTATAGTCCCGTGAGAGTCTGAAGCCAATCCAAAATGTAAATTTTTACAAAATTGATATGGCATTTGAATGTCCACATTTGTTCATAAATAATCATTTTGTCAACCTTGCAAAAAATTAAAAATAAATAAAAATTGAATAAATTTTATCTTGAGATAAATGCCTAATGCGCCTAAATGCGTTTTTAAAATTTTATTCTATAATTAAAAAAGAACGCATTTAGAGGTGTTTATGATGAGGTTTGTTCAACACATTTATTTTTAAAATTTTTACGAGAGAGACAAAAACGATTTATGGACAAATGTGGACATTCAAATAGCATATCGATTTTGTAAAAATTCGCATTTTGGAATGCCAACTTTACAGGCCTAACAAAGATGCATTAAACGCGTGGATAGGATGGAATGACTGTAGCGCGATACGAGACATATCCATCACCTTAGTCGATAATTTAACGTTATTAATTATTAGCCGTTAATTAATTTATCATCGATGGTCATTACTCGATTAGATCTGGCCTCGAACTGGGATTGACGTGAGAATTCACATCCGTATGATTATGTAATAATTAGGAAACGAGAGTTATTTAATATGATCCGAAGTGTTTCGGAGATTTTAATCACAGAGAATATTTCATACACACATACACACACACGCACGCACGCACACACATGCACACACACACATACACACATGTGCATAAGCACGCGCGCATACATATATTAAATATCCTCTATGATTTATATACATTTCGAATTTTTGGATCAGATTAAATAGCTATTTCACGCATATTTATCAATCCTTTCATCCACACATACACACTCACGCATGTATGAATTAGATATATATATATATATAATCACGTAAATGAAATGCTTATACAGATCCATAATAATTTAAATACTAATTGTACAAGAGAAACGAACACTATTTGCAAAAGTGTATTCAGCAGTCTATCGTATATGTATACCTACCTATCTCTACACTACATACACAGACAGAAAAATATATGTATATTTCTATTGGGAATAAGAGAGTGTTGCGCGCTTATTTATGCTTTAGAAAAATTATTAAATAGTTTGGTATTCTTCTTGTGTGAATATATAGTAGTTGGACATCGTTATCTATACGTAAATCTTGTGACGGATCTCATTAGAGTGGAATATCTCCCTTACCGCGTAAATAATATGAAATGATAGGTATGTAATGTCTCTACGATAGGAAAATAAATGTAAAACGATAGAAAGTAACGCCTTAAAAAATATTCCTGAAACAGGAATTCGGTATACTAACGAGATTAAACAGGACACTTCGAGAAATCACAGTTAAAAAATTATGACAGATTCTCCACACTAAGAAGAGTGAACTCGTGCGTTGCCGGCAAAGAGAATAAATAAACTAAAAATTCATAATACATTAGAAAATTGTAAATTGTACATTCTTCGCTAATTTCACTAGCAAACCAATGTTGTTCAAGTAGTTCTCTCCATAGAGATAAATAAATTAAAATAAATTGATAGAAATTCATTTTCGTGAAATTAAGTAATTATTTACGAATAGTTCTGTATATTTTAAATATTAATTATTAATTATTGGTCTTCAAGGTTGGTTTACAAATTTTTTTAGGCAGAATTAAGGATTTTTGTATTTTTTTGTTTGGCGAATATAATATTTTCGCATCTGTGCCAAGAGAGAATTACGATTTATCTGACATAGTACTTATCTCGTGGTGTATCTGACGGAAAGTGATCTTCTGTGATCGTCAAAAATTGACCCCTTTTACATATTTTACAACGACTTCGAGCAGTTGCAAATAGAATAGTTTCCCGCATAAATTATGCACAAGTTACATGTACATATCGATGATGTGAGGCCGCATCGACGTCGAGGAAGTTTAATTAGCGATTAACTTAAATCACATTTAGTCAATTACCATATTGCTAAACACGACATCTTCCTATTTAAATGTCCGATATTGCGCGGATATTGAGAAATGAATGTCAAATGTCAGCCAAGTGTCAGAAACAATATTCCGAGTTACAAAAGAGATTTCAAAATCTATCATTTACGAAAGTATCACTTATTAAACTTGTGCGTTAGGTTTTTTGTGTGTATAGGAACTTAAATAAAATAGAATCGCCATTCTTAATATTTTCTTAAAATATGATATGTCAATGTAATAATTAATATTAATAAAAATTTTTTTATTAATTAATATTAATATTAATAATTCATTATTTCTTATTTATATTTAATACTTGTAATAATACAAGAAAAAAATTTAATATATTTTAAAAAGAAAAAACACGTTCAAGAATAATAATTTTCTTGACACTTATTTAAGAGACATTTGACCTACACTCTTCAACTATTCTCGGTCCTTGTAATATTAAGCCTTGATTATTTTATTATAATCATAAAAAGTAATTATTTTTAGACCTATGAATTTGTTCGGAATATTGTTCACGTAGCGATCGTTAGGCGTATTTGTGCATCTCATAAAATATCGCAACAATAATTAATATTATAATTAATAGTAATAATTGAATTCTGCAATTCACATTCATGAGTTCGGCATAATGATCGTGGTATATAGAATTTTTCATTCAATCTATAAAAATCAATCTAAATTGTTACTTATCGATTCGAAGAACTCAATTTTAAAAATTGGAGTACTTCTCGTTAATTCACATGAAATTATATGTGCACGCGTGAACATTCTGTTTCTGCTATCGTTTGTGCGTCTCTCTTTCTAACGACACCGGTTCTGCGAGTAAAAAAAGAACATACGAAGACGAGATATCATTTACACGCTTTCTAGTGTCGCTTATAAATCTACAAGGCTCTCCTCAAACATTTATTTTAATTGAATAATTTCGTCTACTCATCTTTGTACCTCCTCGACGAGAAGCTATAATGTCTGATAACAAATTTCCAAGACTAAATTGCGTACAATGTATTTCACTTGATACAGCAGTCATCGAGTTAATCTCTATAAATCCCTTCATAAATGACGGAAATTCGTTATCGCGTTAGGCAACGCGGAGAATGTTAAAGTAAAAATAAAATTGCGTTATTCATTATTTTTGTCTCACGTCGGTCGATTCTTCGATATATTATTTTAGACGGCGGGGTCGAGTTTCGCAAGAGAGATTCTCGATGAGTTTGAGAATTCCGGATGCATCGACGTTCGCATTCGGATTTACGAGACGCATCCAAGGAAGGCGACGTTTTCAACACGGTCGTCCGCGACGACTATCTGCCAAACAGAAACCAAGTCTTCGACGGGAAACTCGAATCGTTGGCACACGATTCGCAATTGGAGAATGGCCAAATTGCTTGCGAACTGTCCGAGTGTGCCCGTTAATCCGAGTCGCAAGAGCTTCTCGCTCGCTTCACGAACAATGTTTTCCAAAGCGCAGGGACTTAACGTAAAGTGCGAGAACTTAACGTAACACGCAATCGAGTTATATTACAAGAGAATAAAACGTCCCTGAGAGTCTAAATGTCTTGTAATACAAGTAAAACTATTAAAACTCTATTCCTCGAATTGGCAGAATGGATCTGAAAAATCTGAATTTTAATGATAGATTCTTTCCTCTTACAATTAGTAAATCTACAAATTGTCACACTTTTGATTTTATTAAAATTATATCATCCTATTTGGCTCGAATACTGGACTAATCGCGAGAAGGACTTTTCATATCATAGATACTATGAACAAATCAATGCATGAAAATTATCACGAAATTATTACAATGTTTTGAAAGACACTGTCATGAAGGATACGGATGTAACACTCGATCGTAACGCCGTCTATCGAAACTGCAAACGGTCGACAGATGCAATTATTCTATACTCCTTATTTTCTGGATGTTTGCCTAGTCTAAGATGAGGTAATACCAATCCGCCCTCGCGGTTGAACGCAACTTATACAACGTGTCAACGACGTCCGAAATGAAAATTATTTTTGTTATTAATAATAGATATATTGCCATATGGTAACAGCGTCATGAAACATTTGCGAAACGTTGTATCGTGAGTTTATCATTCGTCATTTTATCGGACTTATCTAATGTCTCCATTTGGCAACGCTAGATCAATATACTCCACTATTAATTCGCTCATCGCGTTCTTAGACGTAGCGTCTTCTCGGCGCCGTCAACTCGCTGCATCGTGTACACATGCCTCCGCAATCGCAACCTCCGGATATATGTATCGGATTAACATTTATAAACGCGCGAATGCACGCGAGTGTTTATTTACTACGCGGTAGTGTTGGGTGTCCGTTTGCCGGTAGCTTAATGTCGCGATACGCAAGAACGAGCGAGCGAGCGGGCGGGCGAGCACCGTGTTCTTCACGTGCTCTTTTACGACCCGTCGGTTCCACGTGCGCGCCCGTTATCGCTCGCTTACAAGCGCTCTCTCTCTCTCTCTCTCTCTCTGCTCTATTTCGGCCTCCGCGAGTCCCATCCTAGACTCTATTGCGTATCATAAATCATAGAACGCGAACGCGGTTACGATCGAAGTTCTTGGCCACGTAACTTACTCACCACGAACAGTACATCAGGATCGTTGACGAGCAAAAAGTTAGAGCGAGCGAACGCCGATCGTCTCGAGATTCTCGGGAAGTACTTAAAAGCACCGAGAGCAATTTGGTTGTAAATGAAATTAGGTTGCAGTATACTCACACGGTTTCTCATGTCTTTTGACCATGCGCCAATATGATTCTCTTCGATTCTTTTCGATAGGATGACTCCTCGATCATTGGGAATAAAGTGATAATGAAATGAAGATCTATCTTAAGAGATATTCTTTTTAAAAATTAATATAAATTAAATTTTCCTATTTATTATTTAAAAAAGATTTATAAGTACGTCGAAGAAGTATTTGTAAATAATTGCACGAGTCCATTTGTATACCTAAATGTACTTATTCGTCTGAACTTAAAAGGGCCGAAACTTAAGATTGGATATTTCGTACGCTGTTTCATAATTAATGAGAAATAAAATGCTGCTATGTCGGCTACACATTCTGAAAATCGAATTTCCGCGATTTCAGAATATTACACGTGCCACGTAATCGCGCGCTGTGAGTGACACAATCCTCTATCTACATGTCGCCCTAAATTTTCTCCCGTCCGCGACTCGTGAATAGGGATATATCGAAGCTCGATAAAACACGTCGATATACATTGATGGACGTGCTAAAGTCCACATCGAGCGTTCCCGCGTTTGAGTTTGAGGAAAATATATTTGGTAACGAACGTGTCCTTCGAATGAATTGACAGAAACATACAATGCGTTTGGCTTCCGTGTGTCGCCTTTGTTTGTTGCATATGCGTATTTCTACGCGCGCGAACGGTAGAATATCGCGTACGCACTTTATTTTATCCTGGAGATCTTTGATGTCGCTCCAGTAAATCTGAGAGGACGCTTCGGACCCGCATTCGTTGCCGCTTCTTATTATGCAAACCGTACAGCCTCTTTCGGAGACAACTGTCGTGGCTTCAGACGTCACCGAGAGAGAGAATGAGATCGGCTTGCTCTTAACGCAGTAGCCGCAACCAGCGGCACCCGGACGCACACCGTCAGCAACGTCAGGATGGCGGCAACGTCGAAATGGCGACGACGTCAGTCGATTCAGACTGTTATTCTTGTTCACCTTGTTCATTCTGGATCAGCTGGCTGGCATCTCCGAGCTCTGCGTTTGTGATAATTCCAGCAAATGGCACTCCGACAGTGGGATCTCTCTCGTGCGATCACTCTGCTTTCTCTGTAATTGTATATGTTAATATATTCCAACATCTCTCTGTAATTATAAAATAAATTTAATAACATAATAAATAGTATTCCAATATATTTCAAGAAATTTATATTAAAAAAAACACATCCTGATCTTTTAAGTATCTTTCTTAAGTGTACTTTAAATAGTTATTAAAATTCTATAAAAGCTTTTTAAGACGTAGAGACTTTAAAGTATATTTTAGTGTCTTTTGATATTCTTCAGATACTTTCTTAAATATCTTCTGGACTTTTCTCTTGTACGAAATTAGTTGTAATTAATTTTGTAAAACTCGAAGTTTTATAAGATAAATTACCTTTCTCCGAAAGGGAAAGCAACCTCTGTCGTCATTGTTAGGCGGTGTATGATTTATCAATAAATCTGGGGTAGGCGTGTTATTAGGACCTAATACGTTCAGTTCCTTAAAACACTCAGTCTCTATCATCTGCAAGAAGAAAAAAATGAAGCGCGACTAGATTACGATTCGACAACTTCGCAAGGTGCGTAGTAAGTGATTTAAGATCGGCAGAAGCTAAAGGTGGCTCGTGCGTAATGCAGCATCGCGGCTTTAAATACATCCACCCGAATAACGCCAGTGATAACGAGCCTCTCGCGCTGCTTCTGACGTAGGAAAACACTTTACACGAGCTCCATATTTTTTGATCTAAGTGCCGCTCTCCAGATGTTCCGGATGCACATATAATATTTTCAGAAAGTGAAACGAAGCAAAAATCTCTAAAGTACATTTAAATAACGAGACTTTATTGTTCCTTATGTTTTAAGTTGAAATTAAATTTTACCTTTTCAAAATTTTATCTCGAAATTATAGCAGATATACTAATCTTAGATATCACGAAAATGTTACACAAGTGACATTTTCTCATTTTTATTAAGTTAACATCTTTGCCACAAAAATCAAAACTATATACTAGAATTAAACATTATTAGGAACTCATTTAATTTACTTTATATTTTAGTGTACAAGCTACTCAGCGGGAATTTACAATTAAAATCAGAGAAGATGATACTTTAATTTTCATTTATCACTCTCTTTCACAATTTTTTCGAAAAAAAAAACTTAAAATTTGAAATTATTACATTAATACAATTCTATTGAAATACTCTCGATATTAAAATGAGCGCTTGACACGTGTGGGCAGTCGAAGAATATGATTTACATTCACGTTATAATGGAGATCTTGTTAAGTGGTCGTCTGGGTGCCACATAGCAACAATGTTATTTTTATGGGAAGGGTCAAAGGCCTTCTCTCCGAGGCGCAACGTGTCTCACAATCGGTGATTATGATACGGATGTGTGACGTATACGGTGTCTTACCTCATTTTGCCATGGAATGGACACACTGCCGGTGTTAAATTTGCTGTAGAAGGTGTCGTCCGTGGCGTCCAAATTGACACCTTTCACCGTGGAGAACTGCTCAATGTCCAGAACATCTTTAGCGTAAACCGCACGAGGCTGTAACAATAGATGTATCAAATGTACGATTAATAGTTTTCTTTTTCTTGATTCGATGAGTTTATACATAAAATCTATGCAAACGACAGTAATTCATTGATGTATAAATATAATAAAAAATAAAAATAATATAGCGTTAACATTTTTAGCGATTTATGCGATTTCGTAGAGTACCATCTTCTTATTATATAACAATATGTGCTAATAAAAAATTCTTAACTATTATATTTATTTAGTATCAAATCAAAATTAATATTCAAGTCCTATTTATCATACAATTTGTATGTAGAGTTAATTTAGAGCAATTATATGAACAAATAGATTAAACGCGAAATGAAGATGAAGAAGGAAGGAAATACAAAGTCTCAATGTAAAACGATCGATCATCAAACGACACCTACTTACATCCGGCACAAACGGCGGTTCCCACATACCGGCCTCGACCCTCTTCCAGTTCAGGCACTGGAAGAAGCTATGGAGTTTCACTTCCTTCGCCCCGTGCCGGCCGCACTTGCAGCCGAGCCTGTTCTTCGGACTCTTCTTCAACAACTGCTGGCACAAACTCTTGGCATCCTCGCTAAACTTGGGCGAGTACCTTTCCTGATCCTCCTTAACGCGTCTGTCGACTTCCTCGCGCTTGACCTTCTCCTTGCGGGCACGGAACGGCGCTTGGCCTTCGATCATCTCGTATAGCAGGCAGCCGAAGCTAAACCAGTCTGGCGAGAAAGTGTACTTCTCGTTGTCGATCACCTCAGGCGCCATGTAACCCACCGTGCCGACTCTACCGCGCACCATATCGCCCTCCGTAATTTCCACCGCGAGACCGAGATCAGATATTCTCACGTGACCATGATCGTCTAGCAGTATGTTTTCCGGTTTGCAGTCCCTGTAGACGATACCCTGAAGATGAAGATGCTCTAGACCGCACACGACCTCAGCCGCGTAGAATCGGGCGCGATTTATATCGAAACCCGGTTCACAGCCCATATTGTAAATGTGGAATTTGAGATCGCCGCCGTTCATGATCGTCAGCACGAGACAGAGCGCGTCTTTCGTCTCGTATGCGTACGCGAGCGAGACGACGAATTTGGAATTGATCTTCTGCAAGATGTTTTTCTCAATCAGCACCATCGACTCGCCTTTCCGCTTCTTGATGCGTTTCTTCTCCAGTTTCTTGCACGCGTACATCTTACCGGTAGCGCGGACCTGGCAAGCGCAGACTTCGCCGAAGCCACCCTTGCCTAACACTCGGTACATCCGGAAGGTCTTGTACGTCACCGGTTGCGCCTCCAGCCATTTCCACTGGAGATACCTGAAGATTCGATAGGAAAAATCACATCACTCGATTGTCTACAAATCTCTCTCTCTCTCTCTCTCTCTCTCTCTCTCTCTCTCTCTCGCCGTTAATATCAGATTTCCATTAAGGGAAATTTTTTTCCACGGATTTATATTATTTATCTGCGTTATAATTTATTCGTTGACACTTCACCTGTAGAAGTAGAAGCTACTCAGGAAGGATGAGAACGGCTCGCCGGCCAGGAAGTTCTTCACAGTCTGAGCGACCTCGGTGAAGAGCTCCTTGCCGCCGGTGCTGAGTCGCTCTTCGCACTGAGAGATTAGGGAATCGTTCAGGATGTCGACCACCTCCGAACCCTCCCGTTTCAGGTACTGCTCGAACAGATCCTTCGCAAGCTCGGTGCGATTCTCGTCCAACTCGATCTCGTACTTCTCGATCGCATCCAGGAAGAGGTTGTAGCGATGGTAGGCCGGCTTCTTGTTCTGGCAGAATTGTCGAAAGAGCAGCCGTCCGATCGGCTGCTGATCCACCACATAGCCATACCTGATGTCTGTCCGACATCGCGAGTTATATTCATTAGCAAGCTTTACAGCTTAATCGTTGATTTACATACTTGAAAATTTGTATTCATTACGTCACAATCTCCATAATGTTCAAAATTACACACATGAGATAGATTTGTTATTTCATAAAAAGATTTTCGACTTTTATATATAACTTTAAGTTTAAATTAATCTCATTAAAAAAATTAGCTCTAGAAAACTTTTGCGATTAAATAATTAAGTAACATATTCAATACACAACAAAATAAATTACAGTAATTCAAATCTCATAATGCTGGTTTAAAATAACGATCTCAAATAATATTTTTTAAAAATTTTCTGAATATGTAATAACATTGGCCCATATTCGTGGATATAAAAGAGATGCATTTATTGGCAACCATTGATTATTTCAAATCGGGGGGCAGCAGAGCGTTATCAGAGTAGGTTAACGGGACACGCAGCGTGCATTGTCTCGTTTCTCTGCCCCTTGCAGTTTTTTTCAGCTGCATAATGCGCACTACATATTGCCGAGATTCAATTGCACGAGTCTATTTAGCGGCTATTTTATACGCGACGATTGCCGGGATATTTGCGATCTCAAAATACTATTTCAGTAAAATAGCTCTCGATAAAGATCTTTATTTTTTCTGATGCTTTTAAGGTTTTTATGACCGACTCACCAAGTTTATCTTTTAGGCCGATGCACTGAGAAATGTGTGGGAACTGAAGTATCTTCCGCCATTTCTTACTCTTTCCCTTGTTGCTGTCACCACCACCTGTCCAGAAAAGATGGAAATTTTCAAACACAAAAACATCAAAGAACCTAAAAATAGCTACGAAGAGAGAAGACTCATTGCACTCTAAAAATTTTTAAGGGCATATTTTTTTTATTTTCTGTACATTTTATTTTATTATTCGTCCCGTTGAAGTTTTCGTATCATTGTGAGTTGTTCCGAATTTTTATTGTTGCAAATTTTATCGGCGCGTAAATGAATGACAGAATTCTCCAATTTCCATCTGTAACGGTGTACGTTAATTAAAAACGAGTACGCGCATGGTTTGTCTGTTTGATGACCATTAATTAGAACTCGAGTAAAATTTGCACAGTAGCCCTGAGAGCGTGCGACTATGCCTGTGTCAAAAGACAGATTAAAAATATAATAAAACATATTTTACTCGCTGTTGACGTAATTTCGCTATCCGATAATAAAACGACATTAAAAAGGAAAATGAGTCGCGCTTGGAATCGCAAATATGTGTTTTGTAGGACGTAGCTATTGCTTGTTAAATTATTCTTCAATATTAAGCGGCGCAGCGTGTAACATCAAAAATATTTGTAAAACTATAATTAAATTAAATATAAATATAGTGAGCACAAATCAATTCATATCTCAGGCACGCTAACGTAATTTCGAAATATAACAAGTCATTTGTGAAAGATTTTATGTAAAGATGTTACGTCTATTGGATGCTGGAGCGAATACATCATGAATGTCTTGGCAAAGACAGATGGACAGGAGGAAATAGATTGAAAAGTGCCGGAAGTTACGGAATTCACTCGAACGAGAATAACGATAGATATTGGATCGGCGTTATGAGATTTATCTCGGCGCATCGCAGAACTCCAAACGACGTCGAGAAATCCGTCGCAATAGAAGTTAAACGAGAAGAAAGTTGTTCCATCCCCCTCTTGCCACACATTCGTAATTCATCGTCGGAAATGTACACAATATTTCTACGTTCAACTCCCGCGTGTCTCTTCCGCTCTGTTTGGAAAACATCCGCTCTTTTCCTAACAGAATAAAAACCGCGCAGTCAAAATTAGCCTCTTGAATTTTATTATTTTCAAGTCGCATGCAACAATATAATGTAATAAATAATATGAAAAAGCGTAGATTTTTGAAACTAAAAATCAATAAGGCCGATAAACTGTAAGTAATTTAGGATTGTGTACACAAAGAGTAATTAGTACTAAATTGTGCTTGTTCAATAAATTGAAATGTATTAAAATCTCATCAGTAATAATAAACAGTAATTTCCACCGATTCTTTTAAAGACGTAATATAAATATGACGTCAAGAGTAATCAATATTCATCGAGAATCACGGGCTTTCGACAAACTAAACTTCCGGCAAGATTTATCCTCGTTCGATCGCGAAACTTGAAGACTCATGAATTATTTCATATGCAAGGCGTTGCTCGCAACGGCAAACAAATCCTGACAGAGAAAAGTTATCGTGTACGCCGACAGAAATTTATTAATATCTTCGAAGCGAACGTCATAACATTAGATAACGCGTTGCAAAAACGCGCGTCGCGTTACAATGCACATTCTATGAGATGACGCGCGCTGATAGGCAGCAATAATGATTTATGGCGTATTAGTCGTTATTATACGAGACTTTTTATCAAATAATCCCGCTATTCAATAATGTGGAGGCAAGAAGAAAACAGCTTGAAGAGTTTATTGCCGATAACTAAATTGCGAGAATAATAATCCGCCTGGATTATTATTCAGTTTTACAGCACGCGGAGTATTCAAAGATTCTTTAGTCACTTTCTCGCGCCTGCGGATTCTTTTATCAACGCGGAGTTAATGTATGCCCAATAAAGAAGTATTTAAATATTAATATAAATGTTACCTATTGCATAAACGATGGAAAGCCTACAAAACTTGAATCTTCACGAATTAAATTCCCACGGTAAAAATGGAGAACGCGAAAGTTCATTCGATTCTCGAAGTGAATTTCGATTCACCGGACTATAAATTTAAGTTAATTGGAAAAAGTATTAAAACTGAACGACCGATCTCGAACAATCCGCGGATGAAAGAGATGGATGAAAGGCGGGAGTTCCCGAACACTCTGTACATTCATTTGCGTTAAACGAATTCCAGTTATGGCAAAAAGACGTCTAGGCTTTCGTCGAGAAAAATCCCCCGCGACGGCGGTATCGATCGCGCGGAAAAACGCAAGGGACACGGAAAAGCGGTGGGAGACGCGCGAGACGCATGGTCCACGGTCCCAGTTTTTCGCTTCCGTGAACAAGCTCGTCGTACGGGTCACTTCAAGAAAGTCTCCCCGCTGCACACCGAGAGAGAGAGAGAGAGAGAGAGAGAGAGAGAAAGATAATAGATTATCTGACAGGAAGTCAATTTCGAGATGGAGACTCATATATCAGGACAACAACTTTCTATATTTGTACGCGTATTTAGAGCGATGCGTCAGGTACTTTGACGAATACTGAATGGAGATATCAAGCAGGTCCAGAAAATCCGAACAATGAGAGAAGGACGAATGAAGTTGAATTCCATACGATCCGCGCGGTTTACCTTCATCGGCCGATGAATAATCCGCGAGATATATCATACAAAATAATCCAGAAAAAGATCGCACTTTTTTCTCACTGACACGCGATGCGAATCCGAGTTCGCATCGATGGAAATTAAACAGATCATTCGATATCGAGGAAGAAGATATTACTCAAATACTGAAACTCTGATGGGATGGAGCTTTGATGGATGAAACGTTCGTTAAAATTTAAACAAAACCGGATTCGAGAGATCCAAATACGAGCTGGTTTACGGTTACGGTTACTTCGAGACACCCTGTACCTCATCGACGTGTACACGGACCCGCTCGTTCGATCCCCAACGAGCGGAAGTCGAGGGTCGCGTAAGCTCCACCTTCTCTTCCACATCGGCGGAGGAAAAAGGAGGAAAAACGGGGGAGGAAGCGAGTACTTCGATGCGTACGAATTGCATTGCGCGGTACGAGGACCTGTCTAACACACGCTGCATTCTACTTACAGAACAAACCTTTATCGTGTCTCGCGATCAGATGTTAAAAGTGAAAGGTGTACCTTCAAAAGTACAAAAGTCTATGATTTACGAGCGAATTTTTCGCTTAAATTTTTTTCCCCCTTTCGTTTTATATTAATATTAAATTGTCTGAGACGTAACACTAAATTAATTTTAACTGATCGAAGTTTTGAAGGAATAGAAATAGATAGAGAGAATTTTACTAAATATTTAACTATTAAAAAACGGAAAATGAATATCTTGCCAGGATTAATGCGAAATTCGCATACGCTATCCCCGGATCTCTATACACATCTTTCACGAGCAAGTTTCGACTGTTCTGCTTGTAGCGGACTACCCTGTGCAGCTATTGCCGATCCCGTTCAATCGGTGTGCAGTCGTGTCGGAAATGCCACGAAATGAAAAACCGCACGCGGCTCAGTGAATCGCGTGAGGGGGAGAGATAAAACGAGCTATACAACGATCGACCATTCGCGCGCATCTTGTCCAATTCCGGAAAGTGACGGAAAAAAAGAAAAGAACGGAGAAAAAAGGTATTCGACGGAATTATACGAGCGAAAACGAAGAGTAGAAAAATTCCGGTATCGAAGGTCGGAATGAAATGACTCGTGAGGTCGTATTTAAACCGGTTCCCGCGAACAATTGACTTATTCCGAATTTGCCAAGTCGAGTCTAAATAGCTTTCATTTTTTTGTCCAACTTTTAAATAGCTTTCATTTAACGTCAACCGGCGGAAACGGACGGAACGCATTACGTTATGTATTATTTGCACGCATACGTATTTCATTTGATAAATAACGCTGTAAAATCCATTCGCGTGCTATTAAATTGTATCAGCTTCCACGGCTGAATGTATGCGATTTGTATCGTTTAAGCGTATCATTTAAAATAATTACCGTTATTTCGAGCGTTACTGTCATTCGCGAAGTTTATTCGCGACAGTTCGCGTCCCGACCGCGTTCCCGCGGTCGTGGAATTTTCTCACGCCTCATCGTCATCACGTAATTATATCAGCGTGCACGACGGACATAACTCCGTAGCTTCGTTCACGATAATTGCAACGCGCAAATCCTCATTGCTATCATTATGATAATTGAAGTTCCTGCGGCACGACAAAACGTGACTTTCGATTATACAAACACGTCGACGTACGTCGATCCCGCGAAACGCATCTTTAGCTCACGAGGACAGCTGCGTAATACATCAACTCGGCATTATTGCATCGTTATTTCATTTGACGTCATTGCATAAATACATTTTTATGAACTTTATAAACACATTTATCATATATTTATCCGCAGCTTCGTGTAAGTCGGAAGTTTTAAATGTTTAAAAAAAATCAATGCTTCAAAGATCGAAAACTGAAAGAATTTCTGTTAGAGATTATTAGAAATTTTTTTAAATGCGCGAAGAAATTATAATTATTAGAACTATTCGATTGTAAATGGAAATTTAAAACGTCTTTCATTTCTTCCGCGAAACGTAAAAATATTCTTCGATTATCAGGAAACCTAACATTCAGAAAACTTAGTAACAGGAAAAAGTATAAGAATCCTCCAAAAATAATTTTAGACTCGATGTTAAATGTATCAACACTCTTTCAAAGTCTTTCAAGTGCGATTTCGCGGAACTTAATCTTTGGAACTTAAACTTTTCTAAGGAAAATTGAAACTCTAATTGATTGAAACCTATCGACCTTCGATGTCGGGATCCTAATTATACGCACGCCAAATTAGCCACGTCCAGAAGTAATCCAGAGGTAATCCAGGAATTATCCAACGCACTTCTCTCCCTCTTCTAAGGCCGTGGCGACAGAAAATAACCGGTCATGATAAATTGGGATTTCGTAAGTGGGAAAGTTTTTCGTCGGAGCAACAAATTGATTACAGTCATTTCCCGTTCGAGTGGCCGCTAATTACGTCGCCGCGTTACTGCGAGCACGGAGAGACCGCTAATTAACCCGTTATCCCTGTAACCGTCGGTTGTCCTGTATACTTACGTAATTCTCGTATCGGCCGGATCTCCCGTGCGCGCGCGCGAAGCTTTCATTTATAAAGTTTATCAAGGCGATGTGATTACAAGGCCATTGATGTGGTTCGCTATCACGCGAACCCATTTATCTACTTTCCGACCATCAACATGCCTGCACTCTTCGACAGGACGTCGTTCGTAATGTACTAATTGAATGCCGGCCAGTGGGCGATCCTCCCCATTGGATCGACTGCTCGCAGACCGATCGCAATTTGCGGTGATCGACAAAACTTAGTCTCGAGCTACGGGAACGTAACCTCGTGATCTCTATGCAAATTTTATTCGACGATTCTCCCGGGGGGAAGCTTTAGGCTTTCAGTCTCTCGAATTAAATTCCGTTAAAGTTCATTTAGAGGTAAAAAAATAATGTATCGTTCATTTATATCGTTGAAATTTAATTCAAAGTGAAGCTTTTTAGATTTTACATCTATTACGCTAGAACGGCGTTTGATCTTGCAAAAAGGACTTGATATTTTCTTTGATTGAAAAACTTTTCTTAAATTCGAAGACTTCTTATAAAATAAATACACACACAGGAATAATCAATTATTCGAGAGAGAAATTAAGCCAAATCAACTCTTCGAAATTTCGTTTTGTGACAAATAAAATGTTCTAATCAAGAACTTCAATTTAAAAGTTTCGTTTGTAAAAACCGACTATGAATTCCCATGAGACGAAAAAGGCGTGGAAAATCCTGAAATACCTGCTCCCATATGACATATTCCGTGGGGACGCGTTACAAAGCATAACGAGAAGCAAAACGTCACGTTTTCCTGTCAGCGGCGAAGTTCATTGTACCCTGTAACGAGGCTAAAAATAAACGGCAAGCAGGGCGGAAAAACAGTAGCGAATCGTTTGTCCCTGCAAAATTCTCACGAGTCCCTAGTTTTTGGCGTACGCGTTCGAAGCACGCGGGAGGTGTTATTTTCGTCGGCTCGAGTTTCTCACGAAATCGCGAAACGCCACTAATTGCGAGGGGAACTGACCGCTCGTATCAGAAAGGTTTACACGCGTTTTGCATGCAAAGAGCCTGATTACAGACGCTGATTATATAATTAAATAACGATTGAGTTGAAGTTAAAAAGCTTATGCAGCCCGATTAGCATTAATTCGATACGCTTCTGCCGGATCCATTCATTTCAAATTTATTATTACAATATTTTAATATTTGTTTTTTCTTCGATCATTCCATCTATAATAAAAAAGAATAAAAGATGACAAACGATCTCGCTACTGCGAGAAGCTTCGAAGCGGCTGGGATATTCTACTACTGATATTTTAATTCTCCTCTCTCTCTCTCTCTCTCACATACATTAATTTTGTATACCAATTAAGTAACAAATATACAGCGATGATATCAAGTCTGTGCGCGTTTAAAATACACCGTAATTTCGCTTAGTTTACTAACGTTCGAGCGCGTATCTATTCATGTGGACATGGGCGTCGCGATGCAGCGGATGATAGAATCTAAATATGACGGCATGTGTCTTTACATGCTACAGAAATCAATACGATTTGTTATTACAAGTATTTTCTATTTTTCGGAATTTACATTTCGAAAAAAATCACGTTAATATAATTTCCTCCACTTTTTTAATATCTTAATTTTTAATAATTCTCCGTCATTGTTATCGACCCCGTTTCCTCGTGTTTCATCGTACACATCGTGATTTGTTTCTACAGATCGAAGAAAGAGAAGTTAAAGAATTTAGAATTGACGAAAATAAACTTGTCCGGCTAATGTAGGCCTATAAATCAAAATTTCGATGAGAATAAGACGAAAGAACGGTGAGAGAACGCTGTTTATTTTATTTCGCGTTTTACCGGCGCCTATGACGATAGGTGCTAAAACACGCGTCGGGCCGAGCAAAGAGAAAAAGATCCTCTTCGTCGTAAAGATTTTTTGCTTCGATCTATCGCTCGCGTTACGGCGCTTAAACTGTCGGCGCGAGCATCACGATCGTTTTACGCAAGCATTAAAACACGGACACCTACAACAAGCAATCATAAATGCTTTAACGATCATTCGATAAGTACTCCTCGATCAACAACACATTTGAAGATATATATATATATATATACACTTATAAAATGTAAAATCATCGCCTTTAATTAGTCATAGTCTTTAGATGTCTCTGATAAATTTTTCTTATCGATAAAAATGATCTAAATTGCATGCAATGCATATAAAATATGAAACGTGCAAGTTTCTCATTGTTTCATTATTTTCCGCGATCTAAAGCTTTTTAAAATTGTAGACGTCAATCTCGTAGCGTAAGAAAAATTCTAAAGAGAGGAAAAGTTGTTATTCTTTATCAATGACGAGATTGTAAATGAGGATTAAATTCTCTCGAGAACGTAATCACGGATTTGCGGAAATGTTTATCCCGAATCGCATGTGTCACAAAAAAAATTGCACGCCTAATGGCCTTAATTTTCTCGATGACGGCAATTCGAAACACGTTAAACGCGAAAGTAACGATTGCGAGTGCATATTGCGCGTTAAACCCGAACGTTCAATCTCGCGGCTAAAACTGCGGGGCGACTTTACGCGCGTAATAAATGTCGCCCGGCCAAACTCTCGGTAATGAAAGCTCTGTAGAGGGTGTTCCGGGAAGGCCATTATACGTAGATACACAATACCAGAATTGTACATTCAGCGCGTTCTAATCGACCGAACTCAATAACTGTTCTTGACACGTGTTACAACCGGTGCGCAATTATTACACATCATAAAACAATTCTTGTCGTTATCGCGTGAATTTTCTCAGTTTCCTGCAATCACCTCAAGTCACTCTCCAGAGAGTGGAAACAATGAAATTTGGAGTATTAATTATTACGTGGTAAAAACTCTCATAAATATACATTTCAATAAAAACCGCGCGAATGAGATCTGTTTCTTGCAGTTATTATTCGTTTAATTATTCTATATACCGATGTTAATTATTCTGCACGCTGTGTGTGAGAGCGGTCGATAATTTCCGCAGTTAAATACATTATACATATAAACCGTAAAAGCTGAAAGCCGAACGCGGTAATACGAAATAAATGGTAGCAAACAAATGGTAACAAACAAAGCGAGACTTACCTTCTCTCGCTTTCAGGTACACGGTGTTCGCCACGATGTTCTCCAACTCCATCAATTCCAGCTTGATCGGATTTGCGCGACCGAATCGGGTGGGAGAAGAAGAGGCCTCGTGGTCGACGTCGGTGGGCGACGTCGGCGGGGGTCGCGGCGGCGGTCGTGAGATCGATTGCGAGGAATACGTTCGATTCTTGTCGCACGGGGTTGATGAAATTCCTATCAGACAAGCTCCCATCTGCGTCCTTGCGAACACCACCGCGGGGCCCACGAGTGGTCCCCTTTATCCGACGATCAACGAGCCGGGATCCGCGTATCTTCTCGATGTATCTCGATGCACCGCGACCCAGGGAAACCTCGATGCTGCGTCAGACGATTCTTCGTTCGATCGATCGACAGGGTGGACTCATTTGGAAACGATTCGACTCAAGGGTGGGAATGCCTCGAATGGGAACCGCGCGTTCTTGCGATCGGCAGCTCCTTGCCTCGGTGATTTTCCTTCAAGGAAAAACAACAAACTTGCTCTTAGAATTTGCGCGGAAGCTGCCGAGTAATTTCGAAATCGCAATTCGCGCTCGCAATTAGGCTAATTAGGACAAGTACTCCCGATGCAAAGCGACGTTGCCAAGCTTCGTTCGAGGGAAAAAAATTAGATTGCGTCGCGTTAAGCGAAAGGCGAGAATCCCCTTTATACTATTAATCAGAATATTAATCAGTTGATAATTTCATCAGTCTAGACTGTCTTTTATCTTAATAGGCAAAATCAACGGAGTAAAGTGTGCATGTTACGGAAGAATTTACTTTAGCGCCATTCGTAGATCGCTCGACAGTGGATCCACCGAATCTCCGAATTCGACGGAATTAGATCGCTCAACAAACTCGTCCGCGTCACACCGATTGCACAATCGACATTTGTCGCCGGCGGATTCTCCGCGATCATTCTCGCTGTCAAGCCGCGATTAACGATCGACGATCCCCGCGAATACTCCGGCGACTCTTCTTCCTCAACCTCAACATTCCATCAATCCTTTTCCCGATGAAGACGAGGGCATTTCGCGAGCATTGACAAGCGTTCTCTTTCACTATGGTCGTTCAGATAGAACTTATCGTCTCTATCCACAGCCGAGTCAGAATCATACTACTTAATAAGAAAAAAAAAAGAACGGTTAATCGAGAGATTGCTCGGCCAAAAGTGAGAGTCTAGTGACGTGACTTGAACTTGCACTTAAATTCGCGTGCGTTAGCGAGACGTCACGCGACAAGGCTATCATTTACAGAATATATATACATTCGTCCTTCGATTTACGCTCGGATATTTCGCGTGAATTTTTTTTATACAATCGGGAATATATAAAGCGCATAAATAAAGCCTACTAAAACCTCCAAAAATATGTAAAAGAAAAATCCACGTTGTACAAATATTTGTCACATATTTGCACAAAGTACTAATAAAAATTCAGAATAACAAATAAACAGTCGACTCTTTTATTCCATATAATTTAGCAATTGATAAAGATTTTTTTAGTTTTTCAAGCCAATTTAAAATTTTAATTTTTCCATTCAAAGAAATAGATTTTCTTTCTCAGTTTTCTTAAACATTTACTAGACATTTCTGGATCACAAAAATTGATATAAATATTAATAGCTGTGGATATAAAAAATTGACTATTTACTGTCTGCTTGGCAAATAATCTCTTTTAGACAAAATAAAGTTACTATTGTTTACGGTCTAAGGTATACAATATGTATAATGTATTACAATAATGGATGCATTCAGTTCTACAATCGCTCACTGAGCGCTTACGCAGCAACTAAATATAATTCGTTGGATCTAAAGGTAAGAATCAATCATTCTATTGTTACTTAGCCGTTCGGTGAGCGGTTGGAGTACTGAATGCGCCCAATAGTTTCAATAAATATAATCGCGAAAGATATGTTTTCCGACCGCGTAAAATTAGATCGTGAAAAACTGGCACTGCAATAAATAAACGGAGGGATTATTTGCCGTGTAAAAAAAAGTCCGCGTGTAAAAAGCACCGTGTAAATCGAAGGAATGAGCTTATATAAAATAGCGCGCTACACACCGAGGCGTTAATGGACAGAGGAAGACTACGGAGC
>VBVR01001853.1:0-26751 GCA_011638315.1 Tetramorium parvispinum | reverse complement strand
TCTCATCGTCCTTCTCTAGCGATCTGACGATTAGAATGTGCTTGTATGCGTTTATAAAAATAAAATATTGTTCATAATATATACATGCGTCATTATGTATTCCGCGAGTATATCGTCGTATTTATCTTTATCGCTCGATGGTGCATGGATCCTCCGACAGTTTCCTCATTTAAATCATAATCGTACTTTTTTTACGCGGAAAAGATCTTTAAGCAAAAATAAATAGATATGAGTGATTTTTTCTAATAATTAGCATAATTTAAGATTTTCGCTTGCAGCAAGAAACTTCCTTCAATTGGCTAATCGTAATAAAAAGTAGTAATAAAAATTCAATCAAAGTTCAAGGCAACGTCGTAGCGATAGATATACGTGATAAGATCAGATAACTTTTTACTGCGTTTCCCGAGTTTAATAGAAAATTTAAAGATGATGTAAGAAATACGCGGATATTAAAATCGATTTTCGAATGTCACACTTAATTCCATCTTGGAACGGGCATTTTTTTATATCGATTGTATTGTTGGTATTTTAATATTATTTACTACTGTACATTATGAAATAATGTTGTCAAATTAATTAGATTTTTATTTTTTATGTGTAGTTTATAAAAAACATTATTCATACAGAGTACGAGAAGATCAGAATCCGTCGAAATTAAAGGTCTCAATTTTTGGAAGTATAATCGTAGATAATGATAAAATTCTAATCTTACACTCGTTATTTTCTTCGTGTAGCTCCATTTGCGAAATAAAGAATGTATTGTATAAATCTGATTGATTTGTTGTTCATTGTTTATGACATAACAAGCCGCGTATCGAGTGAAGCATCCACGAGATCGCATGTGCAATTCTCCTTCTACTTTGTTACGAGAGTATACTCAAACTCGTCTGCGTCGTCGTCCGTCTCGCCGATGTCCGCGCAGGCATAGCAGATCCTGCCGATGTCGTCCCAGCACTCGGGACAGTGGACGAAGGGACATCCGGGTGTCGTGCACCTGAGGAACTGCAGACCTCTCCTCGGCTCGACTTCACCGCAGACGAGGCACTTTTGACGTGTCCGGGCGAAGATCACCAACCAACCGCAGAGCTTCGGCCAACGCAGCCTCAGGGCGATCCACGGATCCATGTCGTACTCCAGCCGACGTGTCCTGATCAAAGTCCTGATTCTTGCTCGCATGAATCTTGAAAACGAGATCAAGGTCGACATGTATTGATAGAAACTAGAATCGACTTTGACATTCGGGTTTTCTCTCATGAAAATGGTTCAAGCATTATTTATAAAATTTTTATTATAATAACCGGAATATTTGACCAATCCTACAAGATTTTCTGATTTGCCCGTTTTTAACCAGAATTTCTTTTCAGTGTATATATTTTAATGTGGAAGAAAATCGAATCTCTTATTCATAGAAAGTTAGAATCTAGTTTAGTTGGGATAGGATTCTGTTGGAGAATCCACCGTTTCTCGAAATAGATCTCGAAATAACTCGGAACAGAATCTGACGAGGTGCAAGCTCAATCGCGAGATATTTAATCCCTGTCTGATCTACCTGACATGTCCGAGTCTGCGCCTCAGGCTCTCGTTGTAGAGGTACAGCACGCGTCTCTTCTCGCGCTTCCTATAAAAGAACGAGCAAATCACGCGCCGCAGCCGCTGGGTGTAAGCGGCGGTGAGCAGCAACACCCAAATTGCCAGATAGAGCGAGTAGATCTTAAGGATCATGTAATTCGGCACTTTGCTGGCCCTCGGCAAGCACGCGCTGTTGGACACCACGGTCTTCACTCGCCTCTTCACGTTGAATCCGCGGATGACGCTACGTATCAGAGAAGCTATCATTCCGATTCCGCGAACCTCCAGGGTCATGTCGTGATGGCCAGCCTAGAAAAAATACAAGTTAAAGTTCAAAGCAGATCGGAAAAAAATACAAGTATTAATCAAGTTACATACACTTAGGAAAAATCCTAGCCATTTTGCATATTATTATTTAAAGGTCTTCTATAGAGTTGTTTCAAAAGTTTCTCTCGCGAAAGAGTCTTGGGTTTAAATTCAAAATTAAACTGGAAATAGGGATCGTCTCGCGAATCTCGAACCTGAGTATATTCCATGAGGGAGTGCCTTCTGACCAAGTCGAGCGCCTCAAAGAAGAGCCTGTCTAGCAATATAAATGTCGTCACGCTGATTATCTCGAGGAACAACTTCACCGTTTGGCCGGTCAAATTTTTCCGCTCGACTTTGCCCGGTTGGAGGCTGTATGGATCCACGAACTTCAATCTCTCGATCTTCTTCAGGGGCAATAGGGTCAAACTATCGCGAGCCTTCCGTCTCGCGTCGATCTTCCGGAAGTACGAAGTAACGTAAATGTTGTCATGCTCGATTTCGGCCAAATATTTCTCGTGATACGTTTGAGCACTTATGATGATTTTCAAGAAAATGAAGGATAGACATCTGTTATAATTGTTTAAAATGTATCTTTTATTATAACAATAGTCTTTCAGCCAATAGAATGAGCTCAATTTCCCTTATATTTTTCCACAAACAAATTGCTAAAAAGATAATTATGTGAAATAATATTATATTTTAAAATAAATACGTGATTCTATTAACAAGAAAAAAACACAAGCTTCGTGCAAAATTTTTTCTTATAATTTTTATCTACTTTATTCTAAGGAGAAACAACTTAGCTTTATCCATTAATCTTTAGAATCATCTACATTCCTGTTATACCTTTTGATAATCATCATCACTGACGCAAAGACTTTTCTGCGTGCGTTGAATTCATGCATCACATTCTGTGCAACATCCGTGGCGTCTCGAAGGTCGAGGATCACCGGCATCTTTTTCACTTTGTACTGAAGTTTCGCATCCTTGAGACTCCTGCTGAATGTATCCCTGGCTCCTTCACGCAGAGGAGACAATGTCTCGCGAAAACGTTGCGGAGATGTGCATTCCTAAATTTTTATCGGATCACCAAACGATATTCACTTTTTAAAGAGACGTAACCCTCGCCGATACCAGGGTCCACTTTCCCCTCGGGGTCGCAGATATTGGAACCACCGAGACCCTGCACCAGATTGCACACGAAAGTGAGTTTCATGGGCCAGCATAGCAGCCAGGCCGCGAAGACTGTCACCTTGTCGTAACATTTGTTGTAAGCGTCACCAAACATATCTCTAAAAAAAAAATTTATTATATTCTAATTAAAACGTAGACTTGAAAGAAAGAAATATTCAAAGAATTGGTGTCATTTATCGGATCTACATGGGAATAAATTTCTAAAAATCTATTTTATTTACGAAATAGATTTTTGTATGTGTAAAATGTGCACTGAAAAGAAATTCTGATTAAAAACGAACGAATTAGAAAATCTTGTAGGATTGATCAAATATTCTGGTTATTATAATAGAAATTCTGGTTATTATAATAAAACTCAATATTTTATAACTTTTAATAACCAGAATATTTGATCAATTCTACAAGATTTTTCTGATTCGTCCGTTTTTAATTAGAATTATTCGCGGACAAAAAGTCGATATTATTTAGACGAGGTCCGCGTTAAAAGTGTCCCACCTGCAGCGTTCGGCGCCGCGGCTAAGCTGCTCTTCGCAGCGCGCCTCAATCTTCCTCTTGTACTTCGCCTCGTAAACATCCGCCTCGGACTTCGCATTCGCGATCTCTTTCTCATGTTTCTCCTCGATCTCGTCGCTCCTTCTCGTATCGTCCTGGAGCTCGTCCAAATAGTCGTTCTCCTCTTTCAGCCGTCTCATCTCCTCCTCGCCTTCGATTTCCTCGACTATCGGACTCATCAAATCTCTCACCGAGGATAAGGTGTCCTTCAGCTCGTTCGCATCCGCTTTCATGGCGAGCACCGCCTGCATATTAGATACTTGAATTATGTCGGCGATTTCAGGCCTAGTTTCGTCGCGAAAACAACTAATCTTCTTCGAACAATTCGGTTATTATGCGTTATTATTCTGATGAGCAGACGCACCTGCTGGAACGGCTTGAACATGAGATCAAAGCGTGTCCGGGTGAGATTGTACGTCAACTCCGTCGTGCAAGCGAAGGTTCTCACCACTTCTTTACCGTTGTACGTTAGATTGAATATTGGTCCCGCTATTACGTATCCCAGAACCAGAGCTCTCAAAACGTGGTGTCCAGATCGTCCGAGGAAGGTCGGTATTGCCAGAAGACAGATGCATCTTACCTATTCAGAACGACAGAGACACTTCAATGTTAAATGTTCTTTAAACAATAATCATTAAGAACGAGAAGATTTATCGCTTAAACATCCGACGTATTTTTCTTTAATATAGCTAATCGAATAAAATTGTCACTTTGTTTCGCGTATAAACTGTTTATAATTATTGCAACTACATTTTCTCGTTATCATTGGAAATCGCGCGTTTGCTCGACGAATATTTGTAATCTGATATAATAAGAATCGGATTGTGCGGACGAGGCAACGTGCGTGACACGACTATACATAATGCACATTACGACGCAATTGAAATCGCAGAAATATGGCAGGTTTCGATTTGTAAAATATTTAGCAACGCAGAGACGCGTCGTTTCAATCCAGCTCAGGGAATCGAGAATTCCAAGCGAATACAAAAGTACGCGATTATGGTCAATATAGAAGCGTGATTGTGCACTTTTGGAGAAAAGAATATCGCTCGCTCGAGAAAGGTATCGCTGTTGACACCTAATCGAATATTATGTCGATAAAATAAATGTGAGACAGCACAAGAGAGATAATAAGCTAAATTGAGTGAAGTAAGAAAAGAGATTACCTGTATCGATGAAGCACATCCTATCGATAGCATCGCGACAAAGACGGCTCCCAGAGAGAGGCTGGTATACGTGTCAAATTGTAGATCGACGATTATGCCCTCGTACAACACGACAGCTGCGACAAATCCGAAGAGAAATCCGATGAAGGCCCTCGCTTTCCGATGGGTGCCGATCGGATCGTAGCAGATGTGAAATAGGGCCGGACACTTTTTCAGATAATATTTCAGGAAATCCCTTCGCGCCCCCTCGATCAGGCGGCCGCAGCGTTTAATCCGCTCCAGGCCCGGCATCCCCTTTTCTCCTTTTGCGAAATCTAACGAAAGGCTGATAAGCTACTTTGTCGCGGATTATGAAACGCGAAACTTTCGTGTTGATCTCTGAAATCAGACGAATGTCTATCCGTCGGATAGAATCGACTTTTCTCTGGCTGCGAATTTTCTAACGAGGGTTTCATAGGCTGCGTTTCGATATTCACTGCAAGTACTGAAAATCTATAATTTATGTGACGTAAACTATAGATTTTCAATACTGGCAGTGAATATCGAAACGCAGCCATAGTTGACTAAGGGCTAAGGCTTAATTTGTAAAATTCATCGAAATATTGAAAATTTTTGCCAAAATATTTGAAATGTACAAAACAAATTGCTACCGAAATAAAATTGTCAAAAATAAAAGATGTTTAATGTTTCCTCAACAACGCGGACAAATATCGTGAGTTTGCGAAATTAATTGTAAATTGTTTTATTCCTGCGATCATATGCTTCTTCAAAGTACGCTGCTGAGATTACAGTAGCAATTACACGAGGAGATTTCCGCGAATCAATTTTGTCTAGAGGACAATATTGCATTGCAATTGCCGATAATTTATACAAGGCCAAAATGCCTCGAGCGGGGAATTTAAATTTACGAATTAGAGAAATTTTGCGGGGGAATGGATAACGAGACGCGGTGATGATACAATCGTCCCTTACGCGAGTCGTCTAAAAGACGAGGTCACGCACACGTAATACATTGTCTATAGAATACGAAAAAGGAATTGGAACACGAGAATTCTTTCCACGTATGACACATAAATCCTTCATCGCTATGCGTTTTATCTACTTGTACGATTTTATATCTGACACAAGTATAATCGTTATACCACACAAAATCTTTCTTCATATTATCAAACGTGCATAAAATTTTATTTAATATAATTATTATGTTTTCCTCTTTCTTTCTTTTTCTTACAAGAAAAAAAATATAACGTTTCTTTAATTTTTGTTATAAAAATATTTTTTCAAATGCGTTAAATTTCTTTAAATTTTATGGCGATTATTATAGTAAAGTCATACTGTAAAAGATAAAATTCTTAATTATCTATAATAGTAATTACGTATGTAATAAAATTTCTAATATTATTTCCTTGCAGTAAATATAATAATTTGGAGAATAATATTAAAATAATTATAACAATATTTAATAATAATTTTACGATAAAAAATTTGTAAAAAATTCTACATTTAGAGAGAAATATCCGTTGCATCGGCACAGGAAGTGGTTTCATCGTGCATATTTTTCTCGATAAATTATGGCAAGGACACACGAGGATGATTTCGTGCGACTAACGAACCGTGTCCAGGCCTCTTATAAGACATCCGAAGTAATGAGCTCCATCAGCAGTGAATCAGGAGCAACCGCATCAATCTCGTTCGGTACAATGAGACACCTAGTCGTCGCCCTTATCACCGTGTACGCGCTTTCGTCCTCCTCCGTTCTCGCCGAGGAGGCGTATACCACGAAATTCGACAATGTAGACGTGGACGCTATAATAAACAACGACAGGCTGTTAAACGGATACGTGGGTTGCCTGCTCGATAAGAACCCCTGCACCCCGGACGCGGCAGAACTGAAAAGTAAGTACGTCGAATGGCGAGGCGTTCGTTCTCCATGGCTCTTTAATCCTTTAACCATAACTCCTGAAACTTATGTGTACTCCGAGAACATATTCTCGGCAAAGTGAAAGCAAATAGAATTTTGAGATTTTAACACACGCACCCTCTCTCATAAATGTGAATAAAGTCGAAAAATCGATCGAGGTATTTCTGTATTCACTTCAGCATTCACTGAAAAAAAAGTTACTTTTGGACCCCAATCACAAATTTTATAGTATTTCTAATGATAATTATGGTTAACATAATGATGTATACACACTAAGAAAAAAAATCGTTTGTACGAATTAAATTTGTATAGTTATTTAACCCAATGGTTAATTCAACAATTTTTTTTAAGTTAGTTTTTAGTTTTTTAGTTGCACTAAAAAAAGTTCATTTATATAATACTTTGTGTTATTGTAATGTTTAGTTGAACGTATCGGACAAAATATTTTAGTTAGATGAAATATTTAGCGTTTCTCAATAAATTTTTTTTCTCAGTGTAGTTAAGTTAATCATATTTATTGTTAGAAGTACTATAAAATTATGGCTGGGTTCAAAAGTAACTATATTATTCTCTCAGTATTCTCGCTTTCTTGTCATCTTCTTCAATCAATAACGTAAAATCAGAGTAAAGGGTGTCATAACATGCGCATTAATAATCTCGATGCATCCCCTCTTTAGAGAATCTGCCGGATGCGTTGGAGCACGATTGCGCCGGATGTAGCGACGCGCAGAAGAACGCGGCCGACAAGATCTCTCATCATTTGATCGATAATAAACCGGACGACTGGAAATCGTTGGAGGACAAATACGACCCTACCGGGGCGTACCGACGGCGCTACCTGGAGAACAAGTCCAAGGAAGGGGGCAAATTCGACTAAAGGTCGTTCGCCATGCCGTAAGGACCGTGATGCCGACTCTGATGGCGACCTCGGCTCTATCCTCCGGATTTTGATTGCTCACCTTGTAATCCTTGTCATAGACGGCGGTTTTACTTTACGTAACGATTGCGTAACGAAGAACCCTGTCGCGTTTCATCATCTTTCGAAACATGGAAGTTTCCTCCGTGTATTAAGACGGGATATTAAAGAAAGAAAGAAAACAACAAAACAAACGCTTGAGTTTTATGTTGCATTTTCATACTGATATGTAATACCTCTTCTTGATAGATTTGATTTGATTCTCCGGTTAAAAGTGTACTTGAACATTTAAATGTGCGCTTACTTTATTGATTTATCGAGCTTACTGACTTTTATAGACGAATGTTTTGTTTAACGTGACGATTTAATATCCTTAAATTAATAACAAGTTTCACAAGTTTTTCTGTAAAGACATTACTTTTTATAGGTTGGCAAATAATAAGTATATGTGTAATAAGAATCGATAGTTATGTACGTGTAAAAGAAATTCATCAGAATGTTTTTTCCTTTCAATATCGAGGATACAAGGGCAAGGGTCTATTCTAATCACTCACAAAAATGATTTAATTAAAAGTATCGTAGTAATTAGAGTTTTACAACTAGAGTGTTGCAATAATCTATTATTATGCACATAAAGGAAAAAATAACGATGCACATAAAGAGAAGGAGTGAGAAGAGTATTAAAAATAATTCGCTGAAAAAATAATCATAATTCCGCACGTAGAAATAGGTGAAGTAATTTCGACATAATTATCCTTGCATAACGATGAAGGAACGATTACATCCAATTCTACAATGTTCAGATAACTATAGCAATAAATTGACAAGAGAAATAATGAGAGGATTGTGCACGAATTGTATTTTGTATTTGCAACAGTCTGGTCGATAGTTTCAACTTATCTGATTTCTTTTTCTTTGAAATTTACAAGGTTTTCCATTACAAAGCGTATATTGTTTAATAATCCTCGTCGTTATACAAAATAAATGTATATACATATATCATCTCTATTTTAATTGGTTGTTTTTTTCACCTATTCACCTTCTTATATGAACTTCCGCTAAAATTTACACTGCTATTTGTAACATTTAATATCGAAATAAACAAAGTTGCATCCAATTAAGTAATATTTGTTGCGATATTCGAAATATATTAAGTGTTTATGAAATCTCGGAAGATATTTTACTTATTTAAGCGACTTCTCTTCTTTATCGATGGCTTATACGATGAGTACTTGTGTTTGTCGGTAGATTCCGCTTTGTGATTGCATTTTAGCCGATAAGAAATTATGCTTCTTGTTGAAGTTATTAATAATTTCATTTACTAATGAAAGAAAATTATTTATTTTCTCTAATTTTGGCAATTTTTCTCATTCAAATTTCTTCTTTTTTTTTCTTAAATTCATTAATTAATCTTACGCATATTGCTCTCACAATTGAGATATAAATCAGTCGCATTGTTAACTTTTTGTTACAATAATTGAAAATTATGGCTGTAATTAAATGAATCGCTCAAATGTCAAATTAATTAACATCAAACAAAAAGAGAGAATTGATAAATATTTTTATTTTTAAAAATTTTATTTAAAAAATATATATATAATATTGTAGAATATATTAATAAATATATAGCTATAAATAAACATATAGCTTTTGTAAAGCTGCGTAATAAAGCTTAATTTAGCTTTTTACCTTCTGAAAAATGTTATGTATTATTTATTAGCAATAAAGAATTCGCCATCTTGCTGAAAAAGAGAATTATTAAGGCAATGAAGTATCAATTGTGTGCTTTGATTGCGCGGATTAGTAAAATTGAAAAAATTGCAAAAATGGAGTTTGGTAGTTACATTGGCTTCTTAATGGCTCAATTACACGTGGAAAAAGTTCACGTTGAGTAAATAACGGCCTAAGCAGAATGACTGGCTTATTGTTTGAAGATATGTTTAATGGTTTAAGTCTTTGTCTTAAAGTGATGCATAACACTCTCTTGTATCTAAAGTTAGCGCTGCGCTATCTGTATTCACTTTAGACACAAGACAGTAATGTGCGTTACTTTGAAACAAAAACTTAAACCATAAAACGTGTCTGGAAATGATACGTCAGCCATTCTGCTTAGGCCCTTAACACTTAAGTACGTAGGCACGACGTACGACGCGCGGTGACGCCTAATCGCTCGGAAAGACTTCCTCGTTGCTACCAACAGAAACGGCGACGAAGAAGGGCGGCCGAGATGATCTTTTTTTGTAAGTTTCGGATTACCAAAAATATATCTCACAGCTCGGATATTCGGCACTTGACGCGGGTGGTCATCACGCTAGAGCAACCCTTCGCGTGATTCCCAGAAGCTCGGGGACTACAATAAAAAACGAGAGAGGAGGGGGAAAAAAAAGAAGAGTCGAGGGGAAGAGGAAGAAGAGAGGCGATCGCGTAATAAACTGCGGGGGGGAAAAAAAGAGGAGAAATATCGAAGTTAAGAGCGCGGAGGAACGGAGGGAGGAGAGACAGAGCGACTCTCGGCTCCGTGAGTCGTGAGCCCGTCCGTGGAAAGAAGATCGACGTGCGATTATAAGAGAAATCTTCGGGATTCGAGTGAGGCGAGACGGACAATCGCAATTTATCAAGCTTTCCTGAACGACGTACCAAACGACGTCTTCAAGGGGGACCGGATCGATCGGGGGGGGGGAGGGAAGCGAGCGACTCGACAATTACCGGAAATTACACACCGATCCCCCTGTCCGCTCTCGAGCGACGTCATCCTACGAAAGCTCGAAAACGATTTGGATCGAGAGAGAGAAAGAGAGGGAGACGAGCGAGCCACTCTTGCGATTTGATCCACTATACACGCGTAGGTACACGCGCGCGCGCAAGAGAGAGAAAAAGAGAGAACGAGAGGGGAGGGGGATGAGAGAAAGAGAGAGAGAGAAGCGCCTGCACACCTTCTCGCACGGTAACAGGCAGGCTATCGTGGTTATTAAGGAAACAGACGAAGGAACGAAACGAAGGAACAAGCGCGTTGGGTGGTCTCGCCCCGCTGTTTATGGGGCACTGCATCTGCTGGCCCCGTGTAACCCTCAGCGAGCCGAGCAAACGCGACCTGTGTGGTCCCACCTTACGTCCGACTTTGCATTCGATTCACTACTTGCTAATGGTAGCCGCATTAGCATTAGGCTGCCCCGGCCCTGTCTCTCTCTCTCTCTCTTCTATATGATATGCCGCGACGAACGAAACCTGCTGTTGTGCAATTTTTCGTCGCCGGCGACGAGTACCGAGGCCCGGGAGGCCGGCCGGCCGCTCGGCCGTCGCCTGCGCGATCGAGATCGAAATCGGGATCGGGATCGAGGTCGGATGGCGCGCGGTAGTCCCCGGGCGCGGCGCGGCGTACGCCGGTGAATCGTCGGTGCGCTTCCCACGTGCCGTCGCGCACCTTGTGCTCGGCAAAATTTCAGGGCGAACAAGCACGCGCGCCTTATCGGCGCCGAAGATTCGGCGACGTTGCGAAATGACGGAGTTGCGCGATCTGGAGCTGACTCTTTATTTATTTAATTATTCTTTATTATTTGTTTTTTTTTTTAATTGATGCAATTACGGTGTCTTTTCTGAAGAGAACTTTAGCGATTTTCTACTTGGAGAGTATCACGTCGAATGTCGAGCGGTTGTTGATAATCGCTATACAAATCGTTGGCGATCTCTTCCATATATTTGGAAACGAACTTGATTGTATGGAATAATTGGCGATAATTATATGCCCGTTTAGCATCGAATCTTATCAACAGGGATCTCTCTCTTTTCCGTTTTGTCTCTCGTTCCCTCCCAATATCTTCATTCATTCGGAGAATGCAAACGAGCGTTTTGAGCGGGGTTTCGCGTCGCGTGTGTAGGTACGCCGGGTTTAAAGCCGTGTTGGTGGATGCCGTGCGGCGGGCAGCGGCGTGGTGAACGAGGCCCGATATGACCGTGTTAGCGATTGGTCACGGGTGTGGGTGCGCCATATGTGCGACCGTTTCAAGCAGGCTACCTGTCTTTAGGGTCGTAACGCTGGATCGGCTTTTGACGAGCGATAATGATTTCGAGAATCGAGCACCCTCGTTATGCGAACGGAGGCGCGTCGGGATTCATAACGCACGCACGAAGACGAATACACATCCGAGGCAGACGCGAAGTATACAAATGCTACCATATATATATATCATACAGAGCTAATTAATAAATAAATTTATTTATCCATGTATTTATTTACATATTTATAGCGTACAACAGCTGCAACAAATGCAGCAAAAAATATACACTGTAAACTCCTATGGGTTGCCACTGCTTCTACTCAATATTCGATTAATTTGACTAAAACAATGGGATAAAAGTAAGCCTTACTCAATATGTTGTTAATTTATCTAATTTAACTTCCATGTTAGTCAAGATTTTACCTTCCTTTTAGTCAAAATTAATGAAATATTGAGTAGGAGCAGTGGCGACCTATGAAATAGTTAAAAATGACTCAAATTAAGTACAATTTGACACTACAAGCAGTATAGCGAAGAATGTAGCAAAAATATTTCCGCAATATTTGGAAGAATTTCCGCTTCCATTTCTTACATACAAAATTAGTCATTATTCAATCGCCGAATGTCCCTTCCATTGGATATAGCAGTCATACGCACGCAGGCTCGAGGAAGCTCAATTCTCGATCCTCGTCGCAAAAGCGCCGATAATTCAGAAGGTCGAATCTATCTGTTGGATCCGGCCGGCCGCGGCCGATCGGTCGCCGCTGCCGCCGCCGCCACCGCCTGCGGGGTGAAAAATACTTGCGCGGCCAAGCATACCGCGATACTCCGATCGGTCGGCCGACCGAAGGAGGCATCGATCTCGCCATTGATCGATCGGTCGGCCGGTGCCTCGGATAAGATACTGTCGTCGTTCTGGTCCTGTCCTACTCATCGTCGGCCGTCCGACGGACCACACGCGTCTTGTCGCCTTTCTCTCGTACCTCTCGCAATAAATCCACCCGGCCCGCGCGGTTCTATCCCTCGCGTCGCGATATCCCCCTCGCGTATAGAGCGCCGATCCTCGATCACGGACCTTCTGCGCCACGCTACTTCTTTTTTCTCTTTCTCTCCTCTTTCGTTCCTTTTCTGACGCAGAAAATGCATCAATTTCACGAGTATATACGGTGAATGTGTAGTATCGATTAAAGTTACTTTATCTATTACCGATTAGAAGGCAATAAAGAGATAGGCTCTCGCCTCTACTCGATTTAACGTTATCAATTCTGATCTATTGACCCTCGTCGTTCCTTGATCCTATAGAGCGCACAGATTCGTCGAGTGCTGAGATGAGAAGAGAGGGCACGTGCGCCTTGTTTCTCATCGTGTCGCGATCGTGTTTGCAGAATCGATTCCCGGAATAAAAGGCGTTCGCGCCGCGCTAAGATGAAAATTTCGGTCGCCACCGCGAGCATCGCCTTCGAGGAACGAGGACAAGAGACAACTTGTGACTTCTTCGGAGCGGTGGGGCGGGCGAGGGGCAGGGAGGGGGATTCCCCTCTGCCAGCAGTGAGAGGGCCACCCACGTCGTGGGCGCAAAGGCGATATTTAGCGGAAGGCAAATCTCTCCTGGACCACCCACATCGGCTCCTCGACGCCGGAGCCTGGGCTACCTTATTTCAGGGTGCGCACCGTGTCGTTGTGTGGGTCCCGCAGCACGAAACCGAGACCGGGTCTCTCTAGCGTGATATACATGTTTATTATATCGATATATATTTTTTTTTCAAACTGTAGGGATATTGAAGATAAATAATTTTTTAATATCGGCGTGATTCGCAAATTCTCGATTAGGTCCTCTATAGTTTTTTTGGTTTTTTGTTCGAAAGATATTTTGCCTTATTGAAAAATATGAATCCCGACGTATTGACCTAACAACTTATATATTAATTTTTTGTCTCACTTTATACAAACTATATTTATTTTATTAAATAATAGATCAACGAAGTAATCGATATAATTGAAAACTGATTCACTTATAATTCAATGAAGCCTATCGAATGATCAAATTACTAATTATAATTGAAAATACTAAGCAAATTTAATATGCTGAACTGAATAAAAAAGTACATTGTTAATAAGCATAATCATTAAAAATATTTTATTACTTTAGCTAATTTATTTTACCAAAATCACATTGTTAATTTAATAAGATTATCTCTATTAGCAGACTAATTTAATTTAGCAGATTAAATGGCTTTATGTTAGAAAAACGATAATCATAGCAATGAAAAATAATGTATCAATCAAATACGTAACAATATCTGCATAATAACGTACAATAAAATACATGCAATGGCTATAAAGAGTAACTGATAATTTTGTTCGATTTGATGTAATATTAACCATATCTGTAATCTTCGAAAGGAGAGACCGGGCGTAATCGAGCGTTTCTGCGCGCACGAGGATGTGACGCACGGAGGAACGTGAAAAACATTTATGCGATCCGCAAGGCTTGCCATCACGAATTTATGACGTAACGCATTCTGTACGTTCGCGGCGATTTTGGTGGGCTCGGGCATCATATCCCGGAAGACCCGGCCATGTAAACGCTATCATAAAGGCACCGAGAAATTTTATAAGGCCATTCTGCTTACACTACTGCGACTTGTTTCAAGCGATTTCCAGATCGCTCCGCGATAGCCTGGACGCCAGTACGATATTCGTTCGCGATAAACACGTGCGAGCATAAAACTCGCTCGAGAGACGAGGACCTAACTGCTACAAAACGTCCGATAGAATTAGATAACGAAATCGATACGATCGAATTGCGTTTTTGGCCCATAAATATCATGCTTTTCGTCCGATATGTTCGATAAAGTCACCATCGTTTTCTTATCTTGTTTCGTAAATTGTCGCCGCTAAAGAATGATTTATTCAATTTCCAAATTTTAGACTGCGTTCTCAAGCGACAAGACGCAATATTACTTTCATTTTATACGTATACGACGTGTCGTGTTTTTATAGACGTAAAAATTATTATGGAGAATAAAACAGATTTGTATGAATGTTTATATAATATCGTAACTTGTTGGCTGAATAAATGAAGGACTCATGTAAAATAGGTTTTTGTGCAGGTTCTTAAATTATAAATTGTAATTCTATCATTAACACGTAACTATTGAAAGAAGTTACATAGTTTTTACCTTTAAAATAGTACGTGGAGACATATTTAGAATAAGGAATTATTTTAAAAGCATTTTTTGTTATTAGACTTTGTCACATGTGCTAACTCGTAATTTGATATTTTCGACAGTAAAAGAATATGCATCATTTTTGCATCCCATCAATTCTATTTATACGAAAAAGACAATGTTAGAAAAATATTGAAAACAATCTTATGACAAAAAGAGTCGTCAATGACTGAAAAAAATCATACTTGTTTCGAAAACTACGACCTTTTTTATATCGTCATTCAATCGCGCCAATTTTGCAGATCTCGCCCGTGAAAAAGAGAGAAAAAGAAAAGGAGAGAAAGAGAGAGAAAGAAAATCTCTTTTTGGATACGATACGATACGGTGATACGCTCGCAGGACCCAAGTATCCTGCCCACATCACACGCACGCACATCATACGCGATACCACGTTGCCCGGAGTATCGCGGGCGACGTAGCAGTATTCGATCTTCTTTCTCCTCACTGTCCTTTTTCTCACTCTCCTTTCTACGAAGGAAAGAAAGGCGAGGGCCGCGCGGCCCAAAGGCTCGGATCGAGAGAGGGAGAAGGATGGTAAGGAAGGACGAGCGAGAGTGATATACCGCTAGATGGAGGAGGAAAGAGAAAAAGAGAGAAAGAGATAGAGAGAGAGAGAGAGAGGGAGGGAGGGAGGTAGGGAGAGAAAGAGAGAGAGAGGGTTAAAGAAGGAGAGGGAGAGAGAAATCGACTACTTCCTTACGCAAGACGACTGCGTTCAACGGTGCGTGCACACGAGAGATGCTATCGGCCACCAAGACGGCACTCCGGACTTCTCTGGACCACCCACCGACAAAATAATAAACACGGAATGCAACATACGCGTCCGTCCGTCTGTCTGTCAGTCCATCGCCCAGATACGTTCACCGGTTTCGTCCGCTCGCTTTCTATTTCGCAGATACCATCCGAATTGAAATCTACTTGGGACACGATCCGCCCTAAGTCTATCTTTCAATTATTGTGATTATAGTAGAGGGACAGGGATAGGGGATCAACCGCGAATTGGCCAATTTCCGCAAGTTGACACGTCCAAAAGTGTCCCTGCGCTTTATATCGGTGCCATTTAGAAAGAAGATGTTACTCAACGAATAGAAAACGAAACTTATTTTTATCAATCAAAAAAATTGTCGCTACACAGATTTCGATATATTACTCTTATCTAGACCAAAGTTTTTAAATTCAAATTCTTAAAAAAGTCTCAAACTCGTAATTTTGTTCGAAATAGAACGTAATAAAATAAAACGACGAAATTCTCTTCGTATCAACTTATCATTATCAATGGCATATATTAATATTAATAATTAATATTTTCTCTAACTGAAATCAATTTTTCTAGCACTTTATCATTGTATGCAGCAAGGCTCATATATGCCTCTTCATGGAAGAAATTAATTTTTGATAATTTTCACCGTTTTCCATCATTGGGCCTCAATTGAAAAGGGCAATCAATTAATCGAGTAAATTGTAAATTAATCAGCCTGTACGTATAATTTTGGAACAACCGAGTGATTGAATTACGAGATTTTATCCATAAAAATACTCTTAGGCATCAGCGCGGGGCCGCGCTGATAAATCACGTAGTTATAGGGCGTTCGCATTTGGACACGCAGCTTCACCCCGTCGTGGTAAGTCAGTGCGCAAACGAGTTGGCGGTGACGTGCGGAAAGCGAGGAGAATTTACGCGAGATGGGTATAAAGTCGATGATACAATACGCGCGACAATCATCGTTTACGACGTAAACGCGTAAGATTATTTACGCGATCCGTAAAACGCGCAAATCGTTCCCGGAACGGCCGGGGCGAGAGACGCGCCCCGATATTTATGTCCTTCCGTAATCGCCACGCACGGCACTCAATATTCTCAACTCTCTTCGTTCGCGCAGCAGAAGATTGGCGACGTAACCAAATTTGATGATTAAGTATAATTTACATTGATTGAATGTAGAGAGAGAGAGAAAGAGAGAGAGGGAGTCCGAGCTTTTTAAAATATGTGGAAAAAAGAAAATTAAGGGGAGAAAGTAATTTAAATGCAGAATGATCGGCATCTCTGCGTTTTTATCTCCTATTCCGGTCTGTCATAAATGACAAACGCCGTTTCCATTAATATTCGCGGGGCCCGAAAGGATAGATCGATGAATCGGCGGGATCGGGTACTCCGACAAGATCGATCACCAGATACCCTGAAATCCGCTGAGTCAACGAAGATAATGGCGATTACCGTGGAGGATAGGGAACGTACTGACGGTTCAGCGCCGGAAGTCACGACCTATCGCTCTTTCGAACGCTGATAAACGCTCGTAGATAATCAGTCGAGAGTTCCGGTAGCCAGTGTAGCGCGTTTTAATCTCGTGATAGGGAATGAGGTACGATCAGATAGTTTAATCAGATGCAATTCAAAATACTTCGTTAATTATTCGTCTTTCTGAAAGAAATTCTGAATTTTCGTTTCCCCGATGCTTGAATCGCTCTTTACTTTCGTTGCAATTTAATTATTAATCAAAATTGTACACTGAAAAAAATATTCTAGATAAATTTATAATGTCTATTTCTATCAATGCAGATTAACTTCGATCTCGGTTTAACTTATTTTCTATCTTTTTTTAATCCTAAGAATTAGAAAAAGATGAAAAGTGCATTGGTAGAAATGGACATAAGATACATTCAGTAATGCAATTTTTTGAAATACCTAGTTATTATTATCAAATATAATAATAATAACAACGTTTGATAATAATATGGTCACTTCATTTTTTATAACATTATTTTGTCTTAATGGTCTACATGTTTAGTAGAACCAATTTCACCAAGGTTCTTGGTAACTTTTATCAAGACTGGATTATTATAACTAATTATAATGAATTTTTTTTTCAGTGTATATAACGTTGCTGCCGGAGGCTGTTCCAATTTTCGCGACGGATAAACGATCGATTAAACAGCTTTTGCGACAATTAAGAGGCAAAATGTTGTAAAGTCGCGTACCCGTCTCAGCTCGTGCTGGGATCGGATCGCGCCTTGCGCGCGAGATTTGCCTAATTCGGTCGTTTCTACGCGGTTCCCTCGCGCCCACATGAACGGCAGAAATCATAAAAAATCGCAAAGTCGCCCAATTCCGGGCGATACCCCGCCCGCACGACGATCGTCGTGCGATAAACGCGAGTGATAAATTCGCTTTTTAAATATTCGCCGTTGGTGTTTTAATAGCGCTATTTTTTTCTATGTCGACGCGACGTCCCGATAACGCAACAGAGACTTTCCTCGCGCGTGTTATCGACGATTACTCGCGGAATAACTTCTAATTTATGAATAGTACTTTCAAGTGGCGATAAATCTTACTCGTTTAAACATTTACCAGAATTAACTGTACTGTTTAGTACTATAATAAAATAATTCATTTGGCATATATGTGCATTTAATTTATGCATTAATTTCTTGGCTTAAAATGGATTTTAAAAATATCGTTTGAAAATCGACATTGCTTCTGCGCAAAATAACAGAATAATAAAATTTCAGAAAAAATGAACAATTTTTCATTTACACAATTTTTATTCTTCCGCGTAGCAAGATTTCCGTCACTGATAGAGACAAAATTTTCGCATTCTTATTCGTGAGAAGGTAGCGGCGCGAGTCTCTCTGAACTATTACAAAATTACCTTATCCGCTCTCTGCCGCACTCGTATCCTGCTATCATTGTAATTGCATTTTATGCGCGAGGCAGCGCATGGAATCGACAATCGGACTCGTTTTTCAAGCGGATTGTACTGTCCGTGGGCGTGCCGACACAGTCCGTCGAAAACGTTCCAATTATTAATTTACCTCGCTCACAATGTTCAGCGCGTATGCAACGAATGAGTGCAACATGTTATTTCGCATATAATGACGCTGCTGTGCACGCAAACGCGCGTAACCACCCCGGGGACGACATTAAGCGGGACCGCCGCCGCCACCCTCCCGGAGGCGATTCGCGGTCGAGGGGGCTCTCTTGCGTCCCCTGCGGTACCGGACACGACGGGAGAAAAAGGAACGAGAGGAAAGAAGAGAAAATGGATCGCCCGCGTTTTTCCCCAGCGAGACCGCAACCGTGAGGGGGGGGGAAGAGGGAGAGAGGAACGGGAAGCAAAAAGTCGGGAAAATGATCCCGATTACGTGCCGCGCGGGATCGATCATCGTTTCACGGAAAATAACGAGCCCCGTCCCTCTTTAACGCGACGACGACTCACCAAATGTGAAAATCGTCATCGTAATTGGAGCCCGGTATTATCGATAAACGTACGTAATAATGGGCGCCGTACCCGAGCGAAAGGTCGGCAACGGAAGGCTCGTAATCAGGGGCTGAAAAGTGAAGCTAAAAAGAACGACATTTTTAATGACGGTCGTAAAGAAACGAAGATCGGCGAATTAAGAGGTAAAAGTTTCAGCCGGCGTAATCTTTTCGGGAAACGGCGCATTAGACACGCTGTACAGGATGTCCCAGCTCTAGCGGACCGTATAATAATAGAATAGCGTAATAAAATACGAAAGTGAGAGCGAGAGAGAAAGATATAAATGCGCACGCAGCGAATGAGAAATTGCAAAGAAATGTAAATTATTCACAAAATCTTAACTTTTCACTAAATTTGAAACTGATTGTATTTAAAAAAAAATTAACGCGAAAAATTATGGAAATTTAGAAATTCCGTAAAGGTTTAAGTGCGCAGTTTTGCATATCTGTAAAGAATCTTCTTGTACTTGTTCAAAGTAATAGTAGATTCAAATTAGTAAAAATTTTTTTTAAATTTCTTAAGCAACTGTTATTATTTAACTGTTTATTTAAAAAGTACGCAAAATGCTAAAATTGCGCATTTGGGACTTGAGATTCGATAGCATTCATCACCGTTTATCGCGAGACACCCCGTATATCTGGTGCCGCACGCGCATACGTGCGCGTGCGTGCAAATCGTGCGTGCGTACTTCCGCGGTGGACTAGCTGGGTGGTCCACGATCACGGAATATCAGGCTTAGATAGGGACTCGTCCCATGTACGCGCGCGAGGTTGCGTGCGCGCACACACACACACACACACACACACACACACACACACACACACACACACACTCGTACGCGGCACGGCCTCGCGTCCGTCCGTGAGCGCGCTTATTGATTTCTAATGACGCGCGTGTAAACGTTGATTTGCGCGCGGGCCGCTCGTCGAGTCGTCCGACCGTATTTTGCAAATCTTCATCTCAACGTATCCACTCGCGAGGGCAGGAAGCCGCGAGTCCACGTCGCACGATCCGCCCGAGGGCGGATTTTACGAGCGCAAAAAGCCCCGGGACCTTTTTTTCCGTTAGTTCAAGGAATTAATCGCGACTTACAACGTACATCGATGCGTTTCGATGCACGTAATTAATTTCGTAATTTTGATACACAGTTGAAAAACATTGTCAGGCAGAGATTACTTTATTTTAATTAATCCGTTTGTTTCCAATGAATTGCTATCGTTTCGTTTGAAAGCCGCACATTCCTTGAAAATCTCAAAGTCAATTATAATTTTTACGAGCTAGAACAATACGTTTATCTCATTAAAGCCTTATAAGGGGCGTTTCATGATAGATTTAATTAGAGAGAATTCTTCGGTTGTATCTTCGGATAAGCGGTCCCCCGACAAAGATAATTCCATTTAATCGATACATATTTTACAGGGAAATACATATTTTCGTTTGCGTCTCCCGTAATCGAAAGATTTTTCAAATTTTTCAAATAGCTCGTGAATTAGAGATTAATTAGAGATTATACGGCGGGAGCAGATTAATCGTACGAATAGATCGATATTTCATCATAATCGTCCCATTCTCCGGTCTCTCTGTTAGAAACGTTAGAAAGAGAAAAAAAAAGACGCGTCCTAGTGTCCTCGAGCGAACTCCGTTAGAAGTGAGTAGGGCTGGCTGTGTTAAAAGGTTAAAGGAGAACGGCGGTTGAAGTAAAGTGCGAAGTGGAGACGGGCCCCCCTTATAATAGCGCGTCTCATTAGGTGGTCCCTCGGTTTCGCCGTGGGTGGCCAGTCACTAACACTGTTTTGATATTAAGCATAGGACCGCGTAACCGTAAGTTACGCGCACACCGCCCCGTGATATACGCGCGTATACGAGGGCCCCGCTTAACCGTCACGCGTATCGCGTTATTTAGCGCCAACGGCCCGTCTATATATAGACATTTTTTTTAGATTCTATCTGGAAAATATTCGAATATAGATGCCCGCGCTAAATGTTAAGAGTAAGTATGTCGCGGTAATGGTTAATGCAGGGAAAACATTCGCGATACGTGAAGGTTTCTCGTGGCGGGAAATGTACTGCGCGGAGGAAGAAATATTTTTGGGAAGGAAATAAATGACTTTACAAACATCCAGCGAGTACGAAGAGATAATTGCATGCGATTAGGAAATGTTTACATTACGACGATCAAATTAAAATGTTATTAGGGACAGCAATTAACTCTGTTGTGTGTCAAAGAGATGTTTGTTCTTTTACTTCTTCTTAAATTTGAAGAAAGTGGAGAATTGTCTGTGTGTTTGCGTCACGTTAGATAAGACCGGAAATCTTTTCAAATCTCTCGTGAGAATGGGAGTCTTTGTTTGCTATTTTTGTCTCGTTTATGATATAATCTTGTCCTCTTAAAGAGAAATGACACTCGAATCCTTAATTGGTATAATTTCAGCCAACCCAGAACATTCCAGCAAGATTCTTGCAAGATAATTGAAATGTTACAATATTGTTGCAATATTACTAGAATATACTTTGTTGACTAAAATATTCAAAATTTATGAACACATTATTAATAATTTATTGAGAAGTGTAATTTCTCGAGTTGAAACATGTAAATAAAAATTCAACATGTCTCGACTTTATATATTAACGAAATAATGTCAGTAGAATTGAATAACGTAGCTTTAATAATAATAACGATAATAGTACACGTTTATTTATTTTAAGAAATAAAAGAAAAAATTAAACAAGAAATGACGTTTGTGCGTATTCGAATAGTTTCGTTATATTTTAGATCAATAAAAGGAAACAAAGGACCTGTGTGCGAACGAACGTTTCGCATTCCAGTTTTCGCATATCCGTGCTCTTACGTTACAAACTACAAAACAGGACCGGACAGAGATATATTGTACGCACGATGGGTGGCATCAAACTGAATAGACAGTCTGGCACGTTTGACACGCTAATTTCCCAAAGCTTTTCTCGTTGTGCGATGGAGATGTCCATGCATCCATCACCAGACGTTCAAGAATCATCGCGGGGAGTCGCGATCCTTGTAGTTGGACACAATGGGATGAAAAATAACATACTGGGCCAGCTTACAAGTTTCGTTGCCTTACGTCAGGGACGGACGGATTGTAATACCAGGAAAACCTACCGAGTTTTAAAAAAACATTCGATACAATCGTGACAATCCTAGATGAAAAATGTACATCGGATCCAGTCATAAAATATAGATACAAATTTTTTCGCAATATTCTAGTACGTGATGTGATAATAGAAGTAAATTCTATTCTATATACCATTTGCAGCTTACTTCTATATTTTCTATTTTATTAAAAAATTTAATTATTTAAAAAAATAATTAAAAATTTAAATAACAGCTCGCAATAAATTTACTAATTTATTACTTCAAGGTTAATTAAATAATTAATTTACCGTTTATATATTTATATATAATAATATTGTTAAATAATAAAAGAGAAAGAGAGGGAAAGATAAATTTTAAAAGAAAAAGATATTTCCATATAATGCTCTTTATGAAAAAAAAATCATGTAACTATAAATAAACTTGTATAAATAAATCGACAAGAAACAATTTTGTGTGGACTGGATATTTTCAATTGATAAAATACAATTCTACATCTATAACATAAATTACAACTCATACAATAAAGAAACTCTTTTTCAGCGTATATTTTGCAATTTGTAGTATCGAGCACGTATCGTGGACGACACGCTGACGATGCAACAATTAATGTGTCTCAATATATGGTGACGTGCATGACGGGGGAAAAAATCGCGCGGGCCCTTTGTCCGAGGACTTTTCGACTTTGTGACGTCATAATCCGATGCGTGCCTCAAAGACGGAATTTCGTGGTCGGTCCGCCCCTGCCTTACGTACGTCGCCTCCGCTACGCTCGGCGAAGCGAAGGATTCCGCCAAGTCGGATCCACCAGGCGGACAGAGGCGTCGGCCCGACCTGGGTGGTCCCCGTCCTACGCAAACAGAGCGTACGTAGTGCCCGAGCATACGTCCCGCCTCCCGTCCCGTCTCACCAGGCCAGGTATAATTCCCCGGCGCGACGTCCGGGAAATTTACTGACTTTCCGGATTTTAGGAGTGCTCGGGCGGATACAATGGCAGCACCGCTCATCGGCGATCCGTCCCGGTAAATTCGTGGACCGCCATTTGGACCGTTTGCGGCTTACTCCGGGGCCTTTACGGCCCGTTTAACAGCCCCCGGAATCGAAATGAACCGTAACTACGCCTGTACTACAGGGTGCCCGTGAAGTCTCAATCTATTTCCTGTGGAACGTCTCCATTTGCGGCGGACGTCGTCGCACGGCCGTCGTCTTCATCGGTTCTAATCGATCTGTTTTCTAAACGTCTTAACGTTTACCCTGAGGCATGACGGCCGACAGAAACGTCGAGCCATTGTCGCTCGTAGCTTTTCGATGGATTATTGTAATTTATTGCGTCTTCTTCAGGATTATGTCTATTATAGTGAGAAAAAAAAAATATATATATATAACTTTGTATTTAACGGTATCAATTTATGAATTGAATTAAAATTGGTGTCCCGAAATTGGAATTTGTTTTCCAGCAACAAGCGACTCGGCGAAATCGAGATGGTCTCTTCCTCGTGGCTGCATTCGCACGAATTTCTTCCTACAAACACGAAGGTAGTCTAGAAAAAAATAAAGGCTTACAGTAATTCCTTTTTCTCCCTGTGTGTGTCTCGGTCTAAAAAAACAATTACTTTCCGAAGATTCGGCCGTGACGCGCGCCATACTTTAAAGTCGAACGCGGCGCCGCTACAAATCCTTCGGGTCGGATTTACGATTTTAATTCGGGATAGTCACCGAGATGAGTCCGAGCGGATCCGTACCATGTATCCTGACCATATTGCTTTTCATTATGGCCCGCGGTGTGCCTCTGGACCACCGACGTCGTTGCAATTAGTAAGTCGGATATCTTCCTCTCCAACTCTTTCCCTTTCTCCCTCTCTCTTTCTCTTTCTGCCTCTCTCACTCTATCTTTCCTCCCCACTTCTCCTCTCTCTTTCACGTTCTATCCACCACTTCTTCTTTCCCTTCTATTTTCACGAAATAGATAGGTAGTTTTCGGATAATTCTAAAGATTAAACTGGACAGACTTAATAGAGAGCCTTAGAGAAAGAGAGAGTATTTTACATTCTTTTCTCAGAGATTGGTCTATTAAATCCTAATCACGTCATGTTAAATTAGGGATAATTAAATTAAAAAACAGTTTTATGTATCTTTAATATCTTTCTTTAATATATTAATATTTAGACATTCAAGTAATTAGTAAATAATTGTAAAAATTAATAAATTACGTTTGTTTTCAACAAAATGTTTTTAATATTGGCTGTGACGCAAACATGCGTTAAGCCACAAGTAATGTAAAAAAATGAAAAAAGATACTTGATGTCGACCTCGATATTTGCTGAAATTAAATTAGAGCACGAGACATTAAAGGGGACTCAGGTTAATTGGCATTGATAAAACCGATATTTAAACCTTTTCGTTCCTTTTACGTGCACTGGTTGCGCGCTGAATTTACACGATCGTATGAATACACGTTTCAAAAGGTCTTTTAAATCAAGTTAAAACAATTAGGTGTAATAGAGAAAAATTAAGTACATATAAATATTTAAATTATTCTTCCGACATGTGTCGATCTTAAAAGCATCATTATCAAGCGTCATTATCAATTAATTCTCGATTCTGATTACCTTGAATAAAATTGTCGAATTCTACCCGAATTCTACTGATTGTAACCGAGTGCACGTCAGTGTCGTTCGGCTGCTGCGTGGCGGATCGAATGGCCGCGTCTTCCTCTTCGTCCTTTTCTCAACGGCAACGCGCGAGAATCGCGAGGTCATCCCCGCGATTTTTGCGCTTTTACGATGGCGCGGCTGGTCGCGCCTGGACTTATGCGACGCGACGTGCATCCGCGTATCGACGGCAACCAGAGGTGGTTCCACAGGCGGTTAGAAGCGCGCGCGCACGCTGACTCAACCGCGCTATCTCGCTCCCGCACTCATTAAGCCGATACACCGGGCGTCGGCGAAGATCAAAGCCCGTCTCTTACGGAGGACCGCTTAATACCGGGTGGCGAGTTAAGAGTGTCATAAAAATTATTAACGGTTCCTCAGCGCGCGCGTTCTCTTATCGTCGATCGACGGCGCGACCGCGGGGTGCATCCGTCAAAGGAGACAATACGCAAAGGTCTCTCCTCCGTTTCCCCTTCTCTCTCCCCCGCCTCTCTCTCCCGCTCTCTCACTGTCTCTCTTTCTCTGCTCTTCTTGCCGGGCATGTGGAGCATTCTGTACTTTTTCCTTTTATTGGGAGCCTCGCAACAACCGCGCGTGAATAAAATCTCTTGAATATGGAAGGACATCGACATCGACGTGAGACGATAACTTTTTTATTGGAGAACTTTTTATTAAAAAAAATCTATATACGAGAATTTGCGGAAATATTTACGGAATAATCATTATTCTGTATCTGTTTATTATCTTATTTTTATTCCTAAGAGAAAATTTTATAACCAAAAACTATTACACAAATAATTTACGTGGATAGAATGTATATACTTGTACAAACGTAATGCTTCTAAAAAAGTTTATAATTTTATAATATTGTTATATTTTAAAACATTATTTCATAATATATATCGAGTTTCTTTTCGCCCGGCCTGATTCATATGCACAGTGAGCACAGGAGAACGGTTGCGCGACACCTGATGAAGTTACATCATTATGCAGATATTACGACGACAGTTTAATACGTTAATAGTGGTATTCGTTTGCGGTATTCGTGGTATTCGGCGCGCAGCTTAATGAGCGTCGTCGGAAACAGCCGGCCTCCCACATATTTATATGTTGGAGAAAATATGTATTATACACAAATATATACATATTGTGTATGATATCTTGATGCAGCACTAAAGGGATACATAGTTCAATTAAGCGTTTCAAACAATCTAAAGCATTGAAAGTATCGTAATGAAAAGAATGAGAAAAGAGATTCGAATAAACAGTTAGGCTTCCTTCATTATAAACCATTAAAAATAAATAAATTATGTTTAAAGTAACTATATTTTAATAATTTTATTTTAAATAATTATATTTCGTCTCTCCGAAATATCATTTATTCACCGTATATGGTCAATTAATTCAAAATTTACTTACGTAAATAATGTTTGAAAAAAAATTAAGCGATAATTGTCATATTTAATTCATTAGCAATTTGGATACAGATGCAATTAAGAAATAAAATTGTTAAAGATATTAACGTCGATGCAAAAATCTTTTTCTCGATTAGCGGTGGCAATCAGTAGCCTCCGAAACGGCAAGAGAGCCGTATATACGCGATATTTATCGCAAGAAGTGATCTTCCAAATTGCAGTTCCGTTCGTCTCGCATGATAATCGCAGCACGACATTATTCGACCCGAGAATCGGATGGGCACATTTCAGCGGCGAATGTGGGTTATGAATATTAATTCGATTCCTCAGCGGCGCCGCGGCATTGGCTCCTCGGTGATTCTCTCCCCTCAAATGAGTACGCAGGTAAACAAACAAATGCACGGCACGCGCATAAACGCGAGGTGCAACGGGGACGGGGGGCAGGAGGGG
>VBVR01001852.1:0-26756 GCA_011638315.1 Tetramorium parvispinum | reverse complement strand
TATATATATATATATATATATATAAAAGAACGCGAGGAGGCTGCGTTTACACGGCTGGCGCAGCGACCGCGACTATATCGCTTGTAAATGTAAGCCCCATCCGTGGCCATTAACTCTGCGGGTTTCCCTTCAGACTCGGGGCACCTGAAAATCGCTCTCGATACGCGCGGGACAATCGCCCTCGTTAGATCGGTACGTGGCTACAGGCCTGGGACGGATATATCTCGGCACGGCCCGGCGCGGCGATACGTGCGTGCGCCGCCAGCATCTTGTACACCGGAGCGTGATCTCCGTCGTCGACGTTGTCGTCGTTGCGGCCGCCGTGTCGCCGCCACCAGTGCAGACCACGTACCTAGTTATCTACCACAAGCACATCCCAGAGATCTTACGGCGCGTTGCATTTCCAATGATTCATCTTGTGTGGTAGCCGGCCAACGATGCGGTGTTCCACGAGAATAGGAACTGGGCAAGATAGAAAGGGGCGCTCTCGCGGAGGGAAATAGAGATAGAGAGAGAGAGAGAGAGAGAGGTGCGAAGGGAGCAATGGATGGTACACCTATGAGCGCAACGCGCGGACCTCTTCTTGGTAACGACTGAATTCACCATTCGCGTTTATCACAGAGGTACGATACCAACGCGATAATGCACGGTACAACTTGCGGGCGAAATTATTGGCCTCCGACCCCTTGCCGCGTGAAACAGCTCGATGATCTTTCGCATGGTACTTGTGTACGTGGTGAAACGCCTAGTATAATTCTATCATGATCCTTTAGAGATGATTACTCATCTTCGCCGTATTACAAGGCATCTTCTTCATTGAAAGTGCGAACTTAATTATAACTGAGGATTAAGTTTGTTTAAAATTGTTTAATTGTGATTAACATATGATTTACGTATCTTGCGTATCTTAGCTCTCAAGATCAAGTCAGCAATAGAAAACGCTAGTTTAACGAATTATTATTTTATGTATTAAGCATATGTGCAATTATGTGATGGACATTACAACATGGAAATTATTAATAATTTAAACAGCGCTTTTGACACCAACATGGCACAAGTTTTTCTCTAAAGTATTCGCGCTGCTCCTCGAGTAAAATTCTTCGATACAAAAGGTCTAAAGAACAGCAGAGTTAAGGCAGCACACAATCGATTCTCGATAAGTACTTTTCTGTGATGCTCGTTACAATCTGAGGATACGCCCCGGTATTGACGAAAACAACGATGGACTTTCCTGTGTATTTTCCTTCTCGTAAATTTAGATGACTTTATGCCTTGCCAAGTTGCCGTTTTCGATGTATGCACGAGGAAATTCAACGGATAACAAGCCTATCGATGGCCACTATGCACCGTATATCATCGCTGTGGCAGAGAAAGATTTGAACAGATCATAACAATTCCCGTTATGGGGCGATGCCGATTGTGAAACTCCAGCGTCGTACTTGAAGGCATATTACTCGATATATATATATATATATATATAACATTATAGATACATGTATCGAAATCCCGTCTAACAATAGCAGTAATATATTTTATTCGATTCGACTCGACGTCGAGGGGGAAAGGGAGGAAAAAGATGCCGGTAAGGGGATGCCAGGTTTATCTTTCAAATTGGTATTCGTCGCATTTCGCCGGCGAAGAGACTGATAGAAGCAAGCGAATGCACGGCGAATGCGGTTATTGACTCGCAACCGAGAGTATTGTTTCCCCCTTTTAATATTGACACTCTCCGTTCGCCACCTGAAACCAGCCTCGCTCTCCTTTAAACCGATATCTCGTTGTTTCCTCGACCTGTCCGCCTACGAACGGTTATACGAACGAGTGGCGGCGCACCAGGTACCGCTATTCTGGACGCCGTCGATATTTATCCTATATTCAGGCTGCGTTGAGTCTGCGTTCTGGACAGCTCGTTGCCGGCGAGAAGGAGGAGGGCTCCGTGGTCGGCCGTGAAACCGCTACGGATATCTGAAGGTGGCACTAAATCGATCGGACGCCGACCAACGGGTTACACCGCCGCCGAGATAGAAAGAAAGTATTGCGAAGGCGGCGGAGAGGCTGTGCCGCACCGACGACGTGTTGTCGTCGCGCCGTAACAGTTAACGAGAGCGGAGATGGAGAGGGCGAGAGAGGGGGGGGGAGAGAGAGAGAGAGAGAGCGGATGATCGCATCATCGTGATGCGTAGCCGAAAGAGCTCGGGCACTTTCCTCCAACGCAGGAGATTACCTTCCGGCTTTGAGACTATGGAGATGTACCGTATGCACGAGAAATATAAGCGGGTGATAATAATCGGTTGGGTCTGGATACTTACGGCCGGTGGTGAACGGACGCCTCGCCTGCGAGCCAGTCTTTCAACGAGATTATTTGCGGAGTAACGTAAGAAGACCAGGCCAGAGCTACCTCGGATTGCATCAGAATTCTATCGGCTCCATCCTATCGCATTGCATGCTGTTATGTAAAGAAAAGACTCCGAGTCCCTTCGTTATCTATTGCGGCATGCTACACTGGCTCCATGTGGATGCATAATAAATCTTTTTCAAAGTTTCCTCGATTTAATCTGCATTATGGGAACTTTTGCAACTTCCACATGATCCGCGATCGGGTTATAACGACTATCATTTTCTGCAACAAATTTTTTTTTCCAGTGCAGATAGAGTCGACGATTCCCAACTACGGGATACATGTCGACCTTAATAACGAGAAAAAGGTTTAACATGCGATATATATATATATATATCGCATGTATATATATATATATAAATCGAATATTAAACTTATTTTATACATGTCTGCATCATGCATTGCAAATGTAACATCAAATTCATTTTTATACCTTGCATGAGATTAGGAAAGGAATTAAATTTCAAATTTTAAGAACTTACTTAGATTAATTATTTTTCGATAATTTTATATCGCTCACACGTTATCTTTTTATAAACTAAAACGATGAAAGACAGGAAAAATTAAAATCATGTCATAAAAGAGAATTCATCGCTATTAACAATAAATTTTAGAGTTTGAAAAACTCTTAAGAGCTTCGTGCCGTCGAAAGTCAATCCGTTTTTATTCTTGCCGACATTTGTTCAAGTATTTCTTCCTAATCTCGAGGAACGCCGCGAAACTTGGGGGGCTGTTAAACTTGCAAACTTGGCACAGTCACTCTATCACACTACCAGTTTTCCGCGCGGCCATTTACGCGCCACGCACGCTAATTACATTAAACGTAAAGCGTTCATTTACCACGCGCAGCGGCCCGCCATAAATTCGCCGGAAGGGAATAAAGGCGCGCTCACAGGCCGCGGAGTAACAAATTAAAATACACCTCGGAATTGCGCGACCGCGCGTTGCGGAGAAGTGGGTCTTGCCTCGTACCGTGAGCATAATCGCACCGCGAGGGACGCCGAGCGCGAATAATGTCGTAATAAGCTATGGTCGCGGCCTACGTGGCTAGGCGCGCGCTAAGCTCGGGCTCCGAAGCGGCTAGGAGGAAGCGGCCCGGTCTGTTCTCTCTCTCTCTTTCTCCTCTTCCTGCATGCACCTGCAGCTGCACACGAGCGACACACTTGGCCGCGCACACACGTGTACGCGTACCCCTCGCGAAGAGCGCCCCGGCGGTGGTCGAGACGACGCACGCCCATGGCCATAGATCAATGGGACACGCTCCCAGTCGTATTTCTACGACTGTTACCGCCGACCGTTGCTCATCGCAGACGTACAAGTGAAAGAGAAGACGCCGGCGGAACGATCGAAGAAGAAAGGGCCCCGCAAAACGGCTCTTCGTACACGACGGCGCACACGATGACGCGACTCGCGCGTCGTCACCATCGATAAAAGGAGGAACGCGGGTAGTAAGAAACACGCGGAAACGCGATGACAGTTCGTGCCGCAGCCATAACAGCGCCGACGCTATTTTGCTGCTGATAGTTTTTTTCCCCTCCTCTCCCCCCCCATCTCCTCTTTTCTCCTCCGTCCTTTCCCTGTAAAACGTTATCTCGCTCAATGCGCGTTTCATGCCACTAACCGTCAAGGAACAACGTCGCCGATCACGATTCAAGGTAGACCACCGATGTGGCGCGCGGATAAAAAGTCGGAACAAGGGGAAGGCTGTTGAAAAAACGTGGATGTGAGGCGAAATCCTGCCACGTATTAGATAGATGCCTCTTCCCCTCCACCCTTCTCTCTGATCGGGCACCGCGATTGCCACCAAGTACGATTCACCGAGGGGACAATAACGACCATTGTTTCAATTTTCGGTTAAAGATCAGATAGTCGTCTATCCTTAGGGCAATTACGAAACGCGCGTATTGTGCAATCAATAAAGGCACTTTGTGGAACTATTAAACCACCGGAGATTGGACCGTCTGCACACCGCACCAATTTACGTAGTCGAGATATAATTTAGATTGTGCTCTCGAAATAGTTGCTTTATATTGCGACGTGTGTATGTGTGTGTGTGTGTCAACTATTCTAATTACAAGAACAAGTCGAGCGTTGAAAGTTAAGTTAGATCGAATAAATATGTAAATGTACGACAGTCTCGTTTGCCAGGAAAAATTGTTTTTCATTGGATAGAGATGCGTGGGAAACGGTCACGAATCGAAGTCGTATTCCTTTGAAGAGAAGCTAATCTGATACATAATCAGGCAATTCATTTATACGTAATGGCGAGCCCGACTCGGGCATCCCGATAGAGTCTGATGATCAATAATCATAGTCGATTCAAAGAATCATGCAATTTTATTAGCAATTTCATTAATCCCCATAATCTATGAGTCTTGGCGGGAATCTCGTTAAAAGTGCATTGTTTATAGCATCCGCTCTTATGAAACGGCCAATTAAGAAACGAATTAAAACTTACCGCTGCCAAGTGCAATGCGAAAACGCTCTAATTGAATCATAATAGAGCGTAATCCATATTTATGCTCTTCAAGCTTCGACCTCGGCCGTCGAATACGCTCGCTTTTTACCTCAGAGAGTTTTTGCGTTCAAATGTTGTTAGCCGGGAAGCGTGCGAGAAGCCGGAAACGCATTCCGTGCGGTATCATCGACCACGTGTAAGCCTTACTTTAATTCCGTCAGCCACGAGGCTACGCGCACGTGTGCACGCGAGCATCAAGCGGTTGCGCGCCGTATACACCGAATTACATCGAAGACTGATCGTTCGATATTCCGCATTCCATTTATGTACACTGCTATTCAATAATGCCTGGACATGAGTTTTTACCACTGGTTGTCCGATCTATGCAAAACTTGACATTTAAGGCTGTGGACTTTTATTCTTTATCTGTTCAACGTTATAGAGTCTTACTCCTATAATGAAAAAATACACGCGATGAAGGCCAGGACTCTATCGTTTCTAATTACTCACTCAATTAGTACGAAGTTATCCCACGCGTTATCCCATTTGCGAATTTTTTTTTACAACAGGTTAGGTTTATTGACTTAGAGTTAGCTTAGGTTATTTTTATGTATAACCTGTGCAACTTGAAATTCATCGATTTACATAGATGGGAATAAGCATGTTAGAAATGTTACTTCAGACAAACGGAAGTCCAGGCATTATCGAATAGCAGAATACATCGTTTAGTCATAGCATTTTTTTTTATGTATTAGCACTAAATATTTCGAACAAACGAATGTTTTGTCATTAATTTAGACAGGATGAACGAACGAACGAACAATGGATGGAAATACTCATCTCGGAGGGGACTCTCTTACACGATGTAAATCCATCTTTATACGTGCGGGATCACGAGTGTGCGCGCACGCTTGACCAGGTTGGTAACCACGCCACGCCACGCCACGAAGGAGCCTATTTGAACGGCAAAATTGCTCAGATTAGGAAACATACGCTTCTGAATTTCCATTAACTGTAACAGGAAATGGAGAGGATAGGAAGCGGGAGTGGTAAGGCAGATACCGAGAAGACTAGCCAGCCTATCTAATGCCGATCCCTATCTACGTTGCAAGCCGTTGCGAGTGGCGCAACTACCGCGCAACTAATATCTTATCCGGCGCAAAACCGGAATACCGCCGCGGGATTACAACTTGTATTAATTACGGGCGACATTAGCGACGCCGGCCAGATTAGAAATCGAAGGATAGAAGCTTACCCGGTCCCGAAGGCGCGCCATCGGGATCGGGAGAGCCGCCACGACCACCACCACCACCACCACCCGTCGACAGATCTCGTCGTCGGTTTCGAAATTGCCTCGCCACCTTCTTTCCTTTTAATTACTCACGACAGCGCGCTCGTGCGCCATAAAGATCGCCATGATCTTTCGATGGAAATACAAGAACGATTATCGTCGCGCGCGAAACGGTAACACGCGCGGTTCTTCCTGCCTCTCCCCCTCCTCCTCCCCCTGCGGAATAATAATCTTTTCGCGGATAAGTCGGCGCCGACGCCCCGTTATGATCCTGCCTGCTTCGTATCTACGCGCGAGGTCGATAAACTCGACGGGCGAAAGAACGTTAAGCGTGGCTCCTTCCACTCTCGGGATTCGATAAGGGTAATTGGTCGTCGGGCGCACACACCCGTACAATTTAGTCCGCTTCTTACGCGACACGGGCTTCAATCGGGAAAATTATATCCGATACACTTCGCGCGCTCAGGGAGATTAGTAAAGAAATTAACAGCTCCCGCAATCACGCGTGTCGCGAAATTGCGCGCGATAAGGAGTGGATTTATCGAAACTGCATTGTGCTAATTGATCGGCCATCACGGGTATCATTTAAATTCCTGCGTCGACAAAATGTCAATGCACAGTGCGTTATTAATGGAAATTTATTTCCATCGCGTCCCGTTCGTTCGATTACCATATCGTATTATTTGATGAGAGATTTATAACGCGACTTGTAAAATGAAGGGCAGGGAAAAATTCTTGAAAGACCCTCACAAACCTCCTTAATGACCACGAATATATCTTTGTTCGAATGTTTATATAAACAGCGGAGAAATTCTGAGATGGTAGAAGAAGATATTCTATAACGTATAAATTACAATGATGCGTAATATATCTTGTATGAAAGGGTGCTTATTGGAAGTTATTGGTCAGCTGGGATATTAGACAAATACCGAGGCCATACGTTATCCTTGAATTATTGACGCAAAATTTCTCCTCCGTGCCAAGCGATTAATTCCGCGTGTACCGCGCAAAGTCTTCAGTCGGGAACTACACGAAGTAGCGTAATGGTAATTTATTTAGATCCTCGAAGCGTGCCCACACATAACGGAAGAAACGCAGATGAGCCATTAGAGGAATGTGCATTAGAGACGAACGCCTCTGTCGGAAAGAGGTTTGATTTACAATCCAATGTTTTTGTTACAACGTACTCGGACCTCCTCTCCACCTGTCCCCGCGCATTCCACTTACATAGCGACGTTAACCTTGACTGGAGATTGAAAATCTCCAGTCGACTCTCTAATTGACTCTGCTCGCCAGAGAGGAAACTGGAAGTTCGAGGTCGACATGGGAGTCGGGATTTCGGGAATTGCTTCGTGATGACGAAGCAAGCTTCTCCCCCTTTCCCTAACTCAATAACTCTCTTCTATCTCCGCGAATACTATTCGAGCCGTATTATAATCTCCATACTGCCGTATCACTGGGTCACAATTACGTCAGTGAACAATCGTCCTCCACTCATTTGATGCGCGCTTGTGTAGTAATCTTCAAACTGTACGTTTTCTACTATAATCGGACAAATTATCTAATTATCTTTAGTTTTTCCCCTCTCATCGCATTTTGTCTATCAAAAAACGGAGATGTACTCTTGCCGTATTTTTGATAAAGTACTGATTAAACGATTAGCGATGCTGCGGATGATTTTATCAAACGCGAATTTATTCCAATTTGGAAAATACAGCAGTAGCAGTAGCAGCAGCAGCAGCAGCAGCAAACTCTCGTAAATATCAAAAAGTAAAAGATCGATTTTCTGCAGCCGACATAGAAGCAGGACCGTCGCTGATTTCAATTTGTGTTGATTTTTGACATCGACAAACAGACTCTTTCCCGTGTCTCTCCAGCTTGTTTATCTTTCTCCCTGTCACCTCGGTTCATTTAATTCTAGCAGCCAAGGCTATTTGCAGCATTACTTGCAAAATATTTCGTGTACATTTTCAACTGCACATCTTTTGAAGGGTGTTCCTTCGTCAAGAGTAAATCGCATCTATACTAATATTTAATGTCTAGAAAAGTTTATGGATTTTGTAAATTTAAAATTTTTTCAGAATTTTTAAATTTCTTCACATGTAAAACAATCTCTAAATTTCCATATTATATAAATTATAAAAAAGAGATATGTAAAATTATAAAATTCTTTAAAATAACGTTTATGACGAATTTATTGTACAAGTTAATAATTTACCGAGTTTTAAAATTTATTTTAAAACATTTAAGGGATAACCAAATAAATAATAGTAGCAGAAAAATTAATTACAACGAAAAATATTCAATTAAAGTTGTTAGAGAGAAACAGGAAATCATAAATTACTAATAGCTACTTTTGATGTTGTTGATACTTAATGTTGAAATTGACATATCTTGCAATAAATTGTATATGTATGTATACATATAATTTTCCTTCGTAAAAATGGGAATATCATAATAATTTTAATAGACTTTATCTCAATTATGTCTATACATTGAAGAAATCTAAAGAGATAGACGAGATAGAAAAGAAATAAAATCTGAAATTTTTCTCTGCCTCGATGGGGAATCTTTCTTTCCCAGTCGGATTACCCAACGAGAGAAAAGGATTGTTCGATAACAGGGATAGTGGTAGATCACCGGAAGATTCGCAAGAAAGGATTCTGTGCCATCGGTCTTCCCCTGTCCACACTTTCTATTTTCGCCGGAATTACATTTTACACGATAATATTACAATAAGAGGCGGATAAAATTCTGTTTGTAATATTCGTCTGTCAACCAGCTTAACATTATGATGAACGTTCATCTGTAAATTATGAGCGTTAAATGTATCGTGTCATTTCTGACTATTTCTATTTTTTTTTTAGATTAATATCCTATTTCTTGTATAGAATAAAACTTTTCATCAGTCATTTCCTTTATTCTCAAGCTGTAAAATTTCATAATTCTATTTTTTAGAAGAAAGAATAGAGTATTAATCTAAGAAATAGAAACGATCAGAAATAACCGTACGGTGGTTCTAACGTTAATCCTACAAATGAAAAGAGAAAAAGAAAGTGTGGGATAAAATAAATCGATCGAGTCGCGTACCCAACTCATAATATCTAATAAGCTGCGCGTAATTTCGATTCCGTGGGAAGTAATCACTTGTTGGCTGAATCATACATGCTCTCGCGTTACCACGTGATTCTACATTCCGCGATACATACGTGCGTCGAGGGGGAACAAGCCAAACCGAGGTGGTGCGTTAACGGATCTTCTGTACATATTATCACGCAATCAGTGAGAGAAAGATTGAGTGCCGGCCCAGAGCATTCTTAGATCTAATACGATCGATAATGTAAAGGAAGGAATCCGCACGATACATATCTCGCAACTATATTACCTCACGCGTTATCCGCCTCGCGATCCCGCATTCAGCGCGCCTCGATAGAGCCAGCCAGCGCGGATTTCGCGGGGACACGCGCGACCAGTTGTCCGCGCTCCGTTTCGTCCCGATTAACGAAACGAAACACGGACAGGACATGATCGTTCCGGTCCAGGAGAAATCGGTGCTGATCCGAAGTGCGCGAGCGCGAGCGAGAAACGCCAAGGCGGCCGTGAAGATCCATTGATGAGATTTCCCGATGTAAACGGGAGCGGGGGGAATTGGCACGTCAAGACCGCCTGGACCACCCGGTTGTGTAATGAATGCAAGCCAACGACCGAGCCATCGAATCTCCCACATACATTAGGAAATTTCTTCCAACTTTTTAGCCACACTTGAACCGTGGTAGCCGATTTGATGGTACGGAATAGCCAGCTCTTTCTCCTTGTCCTTTTCGTTCAATCCCCTTTCCTACATTAACTCCTTTGCTTTCCGTGCTCTCCTAGTCTCTTTCGTCTCTTGTGTGTGTGTGTGTGTGTGTGTATGTGGGGGGGAGGGCACACTTTGGTTCCTTTCTTTCTTTCCAGGGCTTCCACTCTGGCGCGGCTCCTTTTCCGCACCGTCCTTCTTTCGCATTCTTCCCCTCCTGCCCCTGGTAACGAAAGCGGCAAGGTTTCCGCGGCTTAACCCATCTCTCTGAGATAGAAAGAATGAAAAAGGTAGGGGCTGGACGGAGGGATAAGTAAAAAGAGGTGAGAGCGCGACGCGGGAGGGGTCAGTAATCTCCCAAGATACCACTGCGACGGACTTAGCCGGAGTCTAGAGAGTCAAGAACCTCGGCGAGAGCGCCCGCGGCCGTTGCCACAATATTTTGCTCGATTACCATCGCAGGAAAAGCTGCCCGACCGACCTGAGCATGGCTAAACTGGTGGGGAGGGGGGGGGTGGATGCGCATCGCCCTCTGTGCTTCTCGTTAGTATGCTAATTTATCGGGGCATTAAATTTTCGCGCCTCGGCCTTTGATACCGGTCGGAATTTATGTTCTATATTTCAGACTCAAAGTAGATTACCGGCCGCTGCGGATGTACCGTACTCCCTCTTTCTCTCTCTCTCTCTCTCTCTCTCACTCGCCTTCGCGAACCAACGTTTAAACTTTACCTCAGTCTGCCTTTCTCGTTTACTGTCTGAGGTCTCCTTCGGTTGCACAATATTGTTGTTCGGACCACATCGATCAGCCAGTAGAAGTTGACCCGAAACACCATCTGTTGTGTTTCATAACGAAATAATGTGATTCATGCCGCTGATACAATGTTTCGAACTTGTCTGTAATAGAGACTCATACTTGTTGTTGCGTTAGCGTAGTGGGAATACATGTTTATCGAGAGCAAACCATGACTCATAAAAAGTGCATTCATCACAATTTATCACATAGCAGATTACGTTAAAAACAGATATTTTGTGGTAAACTGAAATTTATGTTCGCGCCGATATAAGATAGAGAAGATAAACTTTAACGTTCTTAGAAAGTTTAAATCCGTCTCCTAGGTATTCGAGAGTAACATGATGAACAATGTAAAAGTTGACTCTTATCGTCATAATTTTATATTTTACATCGTAAAATATAAAAAATATAATATAAAAAAAAATAATAGTGTGAATTGTGTAAAGTTGTGTGAGAGATTCTAAAAGAAATAGCTAATTCTTTCCTCTTTTTTATATATGTAATATAATTTTGTCTCACTATACGAGATTAAACTAATTCTTTTGTAGTTTCATGGAGGCGTGATTTAATTTCAATCCAATTCGTCTCGCTTAGAAACGGCATCTTAATCCATAATATATTTGTTTTTCGTATGACATTGTCGTGTACATGCCATGCCATTCCTCGTTACGATTATTGGCATACTAAGAGACTGGGCGGGCACACAAAGAGAGACTGGAGTCCTCATCTGAATATTCGGCATTCGAGCGCGCGTCCGCGATATCTGAACTGAAAGCGACGGAAGCGACGGAGGTGGAAGATCGTACATTCGGCTAGTAACTGGCGCACAGCTGGCGAGCCTTGCAAATTCACGGTATTCGCGGATCGGCGGAAGTTACCGTGTACATTTCTGGAGCCGCGCTGGTGGTTTACGGGCACTCCGAATCAACGCGAGGCGAGGCTCTTGCCAAGCCCGGAGCCGAGGCCAAGCCAAGCCGACTCGTCAGATTCCGGCGCTCTTCCCATCCGGGTCGCAGGGGGTTATTTCGAAACGGCAAAATTATTTTGCTCCACCGCGCCGTTTGAGAATTCCTGATAAGGGATGGACGCGGCAGCTGATTCTGACAGTGCGCATTATACGAATATACCTAGCTAACCAACCCGTGCCTAAGCTAGCCCATGGGGCATAGTTCTCCAATGTATGCTAATTCTCTTAAGGTAATTGCCATGTACGTGCACACATCCTCGTAAACACGAGCAGCTGCGTACATAAACCTACTTTACTTCCTAAACTGGTTATTCAGCGGAACGGCGCAAAATCCCTTAATATCACCTAGTATCCTCCTTGGCTCTGTCGATATCTGCAAAGGTCTCCTAATGTCTCCGCGTTCTTAAAATTCAATCATCTCGTATTATTAATCTCAACACGATACATTTTGAACTTTAAATGTACAACGGCGATCAATTTTCTTCGTGCATGCTTTTGACAACGACTTCCCCGCGTACAGGAAAATAGCTACCATTAATCGCGCAATGTAAATATTTTAGGTTCTACGAAGTGGCCGAAAGAAAAGTTTCAAGTGACGGGAGTGGCGTAAAAAATTTTTTAAGAATGTTTTGATACAGCGATATATTTCACATGAGTAAAATTATATTACTGTACATCCACATATAACTTCGTATTACAATATCACTGTTAATCTTGTAGTGTCCAATTATACTCAATTTGAGTCATTTTTAACTATTCCATAGGTCATCACTGCTCCTACTCAATGTTTCATTAATTTTAACTAAAACATTTAACATGAAAATTAATTTATCTAATTTAACTTTCATGTTAAATGTTTTAGTCAAAATTAATGAAATATTGAGTAGGAGCAGTGACGACCTATGGAATAGTTAAAAATATCGCTAATTTTATCTCTAATTTTATTTTAGTCAAATCAATCGAATATTGAGTAGGAGCAGTGGCAATCCATAGGAGTATACAGTGTAGAGAAAATAAATTGAAATAAGAATTGCGTAAAAAATTTTTACGTTTGGAAATTTTTTTTTACCAAGCTGTCTGCTTTTTTCGAATCAGAGAGCGTTGCCGATATAAATCAGTATTTCTCAATCAATCGTATCAAATGCATCAATCGGAAATACGGTTGTATATCGCACATGCTTACATGAAGCAAAGTACTAACCGCAAGTGTCCTCGAACGGCGCGCACGACGGTTCGCCGCAGAGTCGATCGCTCGTGGTGAATAGGTCGGGATCGAGTCCTGAGCCCCGAGCCCCCGAAAATATACGGCATCGGAGAGGAGGAGATTGAACGGGGCAGAGGGACGCAAGGTAAATAAGAATCTCTACGAAATAACGGGACTTCGTAGGAAAGCCCGGTCTCGTCTCCCTTCGCCGTCCTCCTCGCTCCCGTTACCTTCGCCGCTTCGCCCGTGGTTGGCCCCACGGTCCGCCGAGTATTATATTCCACCCACCGTGAGGATTCCCATTATCGAGAGCAGTCACGACGTATCGTCCACGGAAGAGCCCAAGACAGATCGTAACGTATTTCACTTTCTTCCCGAAGGGCCCGGCGGATCTCTTCTCCCCTACCACCGGCCCCTATCTCCGGACAGATGATGCATGCAGAGGAGATGGCCGCGGAGGGAAGCGAGCGGGACTCCTCCTCTCTCTCTCTCTCTCTCTCTCTTTCTCTCGTAGCTTGGGACACGAGAGAGCTGTCTAATCGAAGGCGGAAAATCGCGATCGCATTACCCACGCCGCGCTGGGTTACCCTCCACGGGTCCTCGCACTGTGCTCGCTCTCGCAGGACATCTTTGCCACGAGAGAGAGAGAGAAAGAGAGAGAATTATGGGTTCAGACCGAGGGGAATTACGGAGATAATTATAAAATATACGGGGAATTAAAAAAATATAAAAATCACGATAATTCACAGCCTTCCCTCTCGGATTTCGCCGACAAGATAGACACCAAACGTACGAGGGGGAAAAAAAATTTGGAACGGGGCAGAATTTCCGGGAATACGCTGCAGAAAAATACTGGGAATTTCTGGCCTGTCGTCCGTTCCTCTGGCGAGTGCTGCGCTACCGCGAATTCGTTCCCAGATCCGTTGGCCGCGACGGTATGTGGCTCAATGGCAGATTGGCTCTCGCCCAAAGCCCGCTCTCATCGTTCGTGCCAGCGTAACCGCGGAAATTTTTGCCTGATTAACGATATAGATTTCGATATTTTCCCGCGACCCCGCTGTCCACCTCTGGCACCGAAATTCCTCTTGCGTGTCGACATCTTTTACGGTCACCGTAGCGGGAAACCATGCCGACGGAAACTTACGATCGTGGCGCGAGGATAAGACGATCGTCGGGCAGTAACGGCGACGCGAGCGTTATGCGGAAGATCCGACGTGGTAGGCCCCCTTCCCCCCCTCCTCTTCTTGCCAAAGTGCGCGCGTGTAATGTATCCCCCGTTATAAGAAAATATTTATCTCGTTACGTAACACGGATATCCCTCAAGGAGAGAGAGCCCCTCGACGTTCCTCGCCTTGTAGACCCAACTGTACTCATAATTATATGGTAATAACGCGCGCTTTATTACAACCGTGGCTACACGATAACAAGACCGACGAAGGGCCGTGGAAAGGACAATGCCGCGCGCGCGCGCTTAAACGTCAGCGTGTTCAACATGTTCGTAGAGTCATCGCCGACGTTCATTCGCGCAGGAACGGGACACGGTATACTCGTAATCGCTTCTGAAAATAGCTTCCTCGTCTCCCCCTCCCCCGCCCCTTCCTGGAAGTGTATAAATACTGGTGTGCAATGTCCCCGGTACTGAAATGTATCGTAAAACACATATTGTAAAGGCGAAATTAGCGAGGGTATCACGGTGAATTTATGTCACACACGCGCACGTTTGCATAGCACCGTCACCGTAGCGAACGGTGAAAATGTAGACATGTACACGTACATTTTTATACCGTTAACCAGACGTTATCCTATCGCTAAGTATTCTACTCGCGGTTTCTGCCAACAAGCGGAAACGTGCGATATCGTATTCCTGGATTCTGAACAAGACGTGACTTTGCTGAGGTGTTAAAGTTTCTCCACAGTTTGTTATATCCTTTACTATGTTCATGATCAGGGTGTTAATGAGTGTCACGTAGACGCGATTATGAAACATTACACTGAATGCGTTTATATTAACTTCGGGAGCGCCAGGACAAGAAGGCCCGAAAGAATTGCAAGAGACCGATACATTTCAAAAAATTAGCAATGTTAATATTCATTCCAATGATAATATCAGAATGAACTTTTTTCTCCTTGCTGCATCCTCTTACGAAAAACGCAAAAGCTTATAAAAGTAGTACTAACGTTATTCCTTACAATGTGACAAACGGCAGCTTGTGCATATAAACATGAGTCTGTCGTTTTTAACCATTTTTTTCATCTATTTAAAGTAGTTCAAAAAAATCCCAAAAAATTCATGAACATAATATACTTTCAAGTTTCCAGAACAAATGTCTGTACTTCATTTAAAAAAAAAGAAGAGAATAGGGAATGAGGGACCTTTTGAAATTTCAAGAAATTTCCATAGATAGAAATCAATTGAACACAAAGTATCCATGGTTGAATTAAAAAGATTAATGAAATGCTCTTTTGTTGTTGTAAAAGATGTTTCTAGAATCAATCACATGTAAAGTACCTGTAAGTAGTTTTCATACCTGACTCCGCATCTTAAACATGTAATGTCACCAGTGTCGGTCATAATTACAAATAAGAGAACCTTCCAGAACAAGGAAGCGAGGATAAAACGGAGAAATTGCCGAATTTCGCGAAAGGTAGTAGTCAGTCGTTACTGAGCGGGATCACAAATGATAATCAGAATATTTGATCACGCCTACAAGATTTTCCGATTCGTCCGTTTTTAACCAAAATTATTTTTTCAGTGAAGAACTCATTCCTTCCCTTCACCCTCAACTCGGTACTAGATTTATTCTCTTATCTTACAGTTGTTGGAAGATAAATTGCCACACGATTTTCTGATTTGTCCGTTTTTAACCAGAATTTTTTTTCAGTGCATAAATTACGAAGTATGATGGTTTTCAAAAAAATATACGTATAAAATTACATAAAAACAAAAATGTCACGATTAGATTAGATTCAGTCGCGCTAAAACGTGAGACAGTGAAAGACGGCGACGCGAGGAGGGCTCTCGACCAAATGAGCCGCAGCGGCATTATCCGCGCGGGAACGGCGGGAAATTTACGAAACGTCGGTCGCGCTGATGAAACGTAGCGTGGAGCAGTGCTTGGCCGGCAGGACGAATCGGCAGGTCGGCGGGACGAGGCGCGACGAGACTAAAGAGCGGTCTAGACCGCGACAAAAACGTCCGACGCGAAAACGGGGGAAGGAAAAAGTCGGGAGCGGTGGTGCTTACCGCCGCGCGTTTCATCATTCCCGACGGGCGACATGCGGGAATGCCGACGGACCTTGCCGGGCCGCGCCGCGCCGCGCCGCGCCACGCCGCGGGCCAAACCGGACGTGATCCCCGGCACGTGTGATTCGCGCGCGCTAACGACGCGCTTAGTCCGCGCTATTCTTTCGCGATTATTATCGTTGTCGTCGTTAAAGATAACATCGTAATTGCACCGCGCGCGCGCTTCTACTCGTTTTTGCCCGGTAGGCTTTGCGTCGACGATGACGACGACGAAGTGAAGGTAAGCATTTCCGCGCGAGCGGCTCTTCCGCCGATAATATTCCGGCAAATGACCGCGACACAATAAGCGGCTCTGCTACCGTTTGCTCCTCTCCCTCGCCGTAACGTTATGCGCGAACGATTGAACGGTGATCGATAGCAGGAGTGAATATCTCTATCCCGCCGGAGGATACGTTACACACAAGAGTATATTTATGTGTCGGCGTGTATGTTATGTATGTGGTTACACTCTTCGCGTCGCTATTGTATCCTGGTGTTCTCTCTCTCTCTCTCTCTCTCTCTCTCGCCACTTTCTTAGGTAGCGCTTTTCTACGATACTTATTTCACGATAGACGGAGCCAAGTCAATGGCGAACAGCCCCAGCGGTAAAGAAAATACACACTCGTCGCGTACACACGTACGGTACCCCGCGGTGGGATTGCAGCTTTTATTGCGTTTCAAGGTTTGTTAGCATTGGCCCGTGGCGAAGCCCGTCCCTCCTCTCTCTCTCTCTCCGATCTCTATCCGCTTTATCATCTATCTTCATTTCTTGCGCTCTGCTGGCACGACGATCGCTTTACCTTGCAGATGCGCGGACATTCGGATGAAATTAAGTGATCAAGCGCGACACCGCTCGACTCCGATGCGTCGCGTCGCCGTCGTTCGGCTTCTGAACGACGGATTATTAAACATCAGTACGAGGAGCGTATATATGTTAGACAATTGGCGTGTCTGATAGCCCTCACTGAGCGCATTTGTCGGCGCGCGTATTGTGTGCACGTGTTGGTTCTCTCGCCCCTATATTGCACAAAGTATTGAACGACTCGTCCAAACGGAGTAGCGAAGAGAGAGAGAGAGAGAGAAAGAGAAAGAGATGGGGCTGTACGGTTGCGGATACAGAAGAGATGCAGTAAGGAGGACGAAGGACCGAACATGCCGTTTCATTTGTTTGGTGTTCCTCCGGGGTATTAGAGAACGTGCCGGCGATACGTGGTATCCGTATAGACACCACCATCTAATAGAAGCAAAGCAATCTGATGAAACCAATAAGCGTGAAGGAATGCGGGCGCCTTCTCCCTCTTTGCTTTCGTTGTCTCTCCCCTTCCGTAACTCCGTACTGCGCGCTTCTTCTCGCCTCCATCGAGGCGCTTCAGGCACTCCGCCTGTTCCTACAAACCCCCGTCCTTCCCCGTAGCTACCTTCGCCCTCGCGATCCTCTTATTCCGATCTCGGAAGATCGAATACCTGTGTAAACTTAACGGAGGCGGGATAGATGGACGACGGCAAATCGAAGAGGTGGGAAGAGAGGATAATCACATGGTTCGTGTCAACTTGGGTAACAATCAGGAGGGAAGGTCCAATTTGGCCAAGAATTTTCGTACGGGCAGAACGGAAGAACGATCGAGAGCGTTGGTTAATTAAACCGTCCCGTAGATTAGCGGAGGGAGGGATTTTACATCACGTAACTTGCGAATTGTTCGTTTTGCATGGATTTTCAAATTATCTGATAAGGCGCGCACCTCGTGTGAGATAATACATGGTATTCCGGGGAAGATAAAGCCCGCTTACTTGACGAAAATCTTTTCATAATAAGAAGATCGAAATCACTTGCTCGATATTGGTTGGAGATTACGTTAAACATCATCGACAAGTTGACTTAACGGATGTAGCTTACGTAATACAAAGACATGGAAGAATATAACCGACAGCGTGTGATTACTGCGCCTGTCGTTTCCTTTTATCCGTTCGAATCCGGGATTAATCTCTCGTTTCTTTGTTGAACAAGTTCTTTTACTACTCGATGTAGCCGTTCCTCGAGTGGAGTAGAGGGTAAAAGGAATAAGATAAGGAATATAGAGGCCGGGTGGCTTCCTGTCCCCAGAACATACAGGAACTATCCTCCCTTTATACTCTTCCGTTCTTCGAGAATGGCATTTTTTTATGCGCTTCAACTGAGATTCACCCCGTATGTTATCTTCTTTGCCGCAATGTAAAAGGCTCACGTGTATGAACATATATTTTCGTTTCTTCGTATTATTTAATAATGTTACGAAAAGTCCTTCGTTATCCATCAGGGACTTCTTTCATTCAGTTATACATAGGTATATTTTTTACTTTCCGATGATATGATTGCCCGTTTCTACGTTGCAAGATGAAAATCTGACGAACATGGTTATATTTCGTCTCTTTTACAATTTTTCTTTTCTTACATAGTTTTTCTTTTGAAAACTTGATCTTTAAACATGTTATCATTAATAGTCGGAAAAAATTCAAAGTAATAATACTTTATAGAGGTACAATATTTCAGAAATATAAATTTCGTAGCTGACGAAATTGAATCTAGCAAAATATAATTGTTTCGGCAGATTTTGAGTCAATTGAAATAATGTGCTAAATAATCAATTATCAATATGCATTTTTATAAAATAATATCAAGAAGCACGGTAGTATCGCCCGCCAAGTGTGCAAGATCTAATCACATAAAATACGCAACACACACATGCGGTTTGAGCGGTTTAGCGCCGAGTGTTTTGAAAAAATAGATTTTCCAGTTTGCATAAGTATCAATTTTTATATATCATTGACGCAATTTTTTTATATCATTACTTTTGTGGTGGCAACAGAGCGTTTTTATCGACGCGCACATTTGGTACCTTTTTTTATCTTGTTTTAAAAAGATAATTTTTAAATAATATTACATATTTTGTAGTGTTAAACACAATAATAATACTTTTTTCATGGCTGCGTACACTTGGCGCCTTTTTTATCTTTTTTAAAAAGATAATTTTTTTACTGATAGAGTATAACAAAAAAATATGTAACAATATTGATAAAAGTTAAAAATTGTTTCACGATTATGAAATGCGAAATTTTTAATGTTTATTTTTATAAATTATTTATATAAAATAATATAGAGTATAAAAAAATATATTGATAAAAGCTAAAAATTGTTTCACGATTCCGAAATAGAAAATTTTTATTTCTACGTGTGATGTGGATATAAGATAATATTTTAAAAGATGCAAATATTCTAGAAGATCTCTTCCACACGATGGTTACAGGGATAATATAAGATATACATTAAAACACGTTTGCAATCTAACTTCAGTGAATAGATGATAGTATGGTCTAATTGGTCGACGTGTGCCGAAGGCAAACTAGCTACACTTCTTCGTTGTCGCGTTGAATAATAACGATTACTCAACGGCTTCTCAAGACCCTGATAACGTTGTACAAATTTCATTAAATACGATATTTTGGAAGAATTATTTATAAAATCGGTTTGTCCTTTACTCTCTATAACTGTCATTTTTATTTTATCATTCAATGCGTACCCTATGTATCAATTTTATTATTTTTGAATAATACTTTGTAATTTAATAATTACAAATTTTTGCGCGATATTAATATGTATATATGAATATATATTATTTTGTTAGTTTTATTTTTGAAATGGAACTTTTATTTAATTACCATACGTTATATTGGAGCATCCATTATTATTTTTGTCGCCACAGAGTGCCTGACGCCAGTCTGATTAAACGCGTCTAATAGGCACGCGGCTGCCCTGATTATTTTCCTTGAATGGACGAGCATAAATCGAACTTGGAGACTTGAGTATAGTTACCGATCATATTAACGGCCATTCTGCCGTATTTCCTGCGTGCTTAAAGTGCCGGCAGCAGCAGCAGCGCGAGACGCGGGCTCGGGGAGCTCGCTGGGCATCGCTGATACAGTGTAATTTCACGGTGCCGTCGATGCAATTCGCGCTTTCGATATGCCACAATTTCTGCGCGAACCGTTATATGAATTACGACGTGGGTAGGAAAGCCGCTTTGAATGGGGAGCACGGGGCTCCCCGGATGCGCGAGCGTGCGCAACAGCACACAACAAACGTAGCGGACAAATGTAGCGCTCACGTAGGGCACGCTTGCCGTGAACTATGCTGATGCAAACTGCACTCGCGTGTCGAGAAAGGGACGCTGCGCGCGACAAAGAACCGGCACGGCGCGCGATGAGATGTATGTACGTCGCGGCTAGATAGAGGCATTTATTTCTCCGCGCTGAATTTCCCGAGAGCAGCGCAGCAGAACTTGAATAATGCGAAAAATGGCCAGCGACCGTGTAGCACGCTTATTAGGAACATTTCGAGATATTCCGTAAACGCGATGCAACGATAGCGTAACAATAATTAACGAGGTGTCTAATGTGTACAGATAACAATGAGTAAAGACCGTCGTCGGTGGTTCACATCTAATAAGGACCGTGATAAATAAAGTTTCGACAATGAGTAATAGTTCTTTACGGCAAGGACATCGAAGAGACAGGTCTGACGTATCAGCGTAAACTTCGCAAACGCGGCTCGAAAAATGAGACGACGGCAGATACCGAGACTCTAATGCAAAAAAAAAAGAGAAAAGATCTCTCTATATTCTTCGTCGCGCCGTAAGAACCGTACGTGCAATCGCGTTCCGCTCTCGTTTCCGCGTCGCGGAGACAAAAATAATCGTGTTTTCGGATCTTTTTCGAAGTAAAAAGCTTTCGCTTCATTCCGTCGTGTAGTCAGTGGGTCCGTCCTCTGTCGAGAATGGCCGGAGCCGTAATGCGCAAGACGGTTACTCCTGATTGTATCACGCTGGCGCGGATCGCTTTTCGTGGTTTCGTGTCGTAGGGGTAATCACGTCCGTCGCTGCGAAACGTCCGTCCCGCTGAGAACGGAATACAGATGAAAGGGAAATTCATTCCGCGTCGGGGTCCGGCACGTAAACTCGGCGAATAAACTTCGCCCTTGAAACGTCTTCGCTTCACATCGCCGCGGCCTCTCCGCCGCTTTCTTTTTCCCAGGAAATTCATAATACCGAACTCCTACGAGAATATGCTGATTTTACGAGCGCGCTGTTATACCCCGGCGTCGGGTAATATTTTTCGAAAATTGTCGGAGCCGTAAAGTACGTAATCGCGACTCAATTTTCACTTTGAAAGGAACGCCCATACTTCGCTCTCTCTCTCTCTCTTCTTTTTTTATTTCTCTCGCGCTCTCTTTCTCTTTCCATTTCCTCCTCCTTCCCTCGATATGCACCTCCTCTATATTTAATCGCGTATATCCTGCCGCCTCACCATTATTTCATACTTTGCACGTTACTTTCTCCCGTCTTTCCTTTTTACGCGCTTTATTAAATGACGTCTAACTATACCGACGGCAATCTTCCACACTTGTGCGATGGATTATGATCTCCTTAACTGAGAGATTGCTACAGAAATGGGCAAGGCAGTAGGAAGTTTATTTGCAAGATATATTATGAAATTATCGTAACTAACTATCCCATCAGAAAACAATTAAGCAACAGTTGTCTGTTAATTATATAGTCAAATGTTATATAATCTAGTACATTTCGAGGCGTTACAAGCTATAACATAAATTCATTTAGATTTGCATTTAGATTCTGCAATATTACCGGAAATATCCTCAATTCATAGTGTTAACGGATATCTCGAGGAGAAATATTTCAAGCGATATTACGAAAAGATATATGAAACGTTCCACGATTTGCGATACAAATTTCATTATATTTATCCAATATTTATGAGAGAAAGAAATGGCGATGGTCGAAATTTGAGGTGCCGAGAAATAAAAGAGTAGCGGAGCAAACGCGCGCCGGTTGAAAGAAAGGATAGGCGAGAGGGAAGGACGAGCGGCGAGGAGGACGCGTGTCACACATCATCGTGCAAACAAGCGTGGAAAAAGCGCCTTCGAAGTCAATTCGGTGCAGCGAGGAAGGCGGAGGAGGACGACGAAGCGCGGAAAGGACGTTCCGTCAGCCGTGGATGCATTACCTTCCCAACCGGGCGTCTTTTACGACTTTTTAGGAAGTCACAACAAAGTTCGACAGCGGGAGTTTCGCACAATGGTTCTTCGCAATCGTTCCCGTCGTCTTCCTTCTCTCGTCGACCCCCTCGCGTTCCCTCACCCCCGCGCAGACGTCCCAGGCATTGTCTTCGCGCATCGTCGATTGTCCCGCGCCGTCCCGCGCGGTAAATACGGCCGGTGGACACCAAATCCTTTGCGCCGATTATACTCAATAAAGTTTCCGAGTCGCTCGTTAAACTGCTTTGAAATTACTGCGGCGCGACCGTAAATGAGTTTCGAGATTTAATTTCGTTAAGAATACTGGATATACCGGCCCGCGACCCGACGTGACAAAACGGAGTTACGAAAACGAACTTTTCGAACCTATATATCGAAATCTTATTTTTCTACCTTGAAACAGTTTCCGGCGATAAAAGTACGTCCGGAGGGCACTCAGAAATATAACTCGAAACCTATATAAAATATATAAAAATGTCTTGGTATCGCAGACTGAGAATTCTCAATGGGGCAGCAATATTCCGGCCTGTAACAGTGTATTCTGATTGTTTGGATAAAAAAATATTATGCCGCGAGCTTTTAATGTGGCGTTATTACGTAACTTTGATGATGAGAGTTTAAAACAACTTTTTTATGATTGTGTATCGCTGCAGTTTTTACAGTAATTGTGTGTGTGTGTGTGTGTGTGTGTAAAACGCAATTTCTGTACCATCTCATAAATCAAGCTTGTTTCTAATTTTATATGTAAATTAACAATTTTATTTTATATATTTTGATTGCGCGTTTTCCCATTTAATTGCTTCTATATTATTCGGTTTGAAATTTATAAAACTGATTCCGTCGTACCCCGAGGATCCTGAAATTCCTACTTTTAATTGTGCATGTGTATCCCTAAAAATTATATTCACTTATCTGTATTTTAAGTACCACTAAACGCAGACAGGGAAAAGAGAGTTGTATCGGTGACTCGTTACAAAACGCGCCCGCAAACACTTCTCACGCTCTAAAACGCGCGTTATCCGCGTTTAAAGGCGCATATAAACTTCGCGCGGTTCTGCGTTTCCTTTTATTTCGCTCGATAATTTCACATATTTCGCTCGCGACTCGCGGTTAGCGCGGGCCGTAAAAGTGTCGGGGGGATAAACCGGTACATCTTTCCCGCGCAACTTAGCGAGAAATATCTCTCTCTCGTTGCATCGTGTGTCCCGACGGATGCATAACCCGCGCGAGATTATGAAGGCGGCCGGCGCGGCGCCGAACGGGTTGTACGGGAGCGAACGAAAAACGAGCGTCATCGTGGACCATCGCGCCGCGCGTTTGCGGATCCACCATCGATACCATTAGATGGCCCTAACCCTCCGACGAGAGTCTCTCTCTCTCTCTTGATGTTGACCGATAATAATATTCCATTACAGCACAGCAAGACCGTACATTACCGGTCGTCACGCGGACTACCTTCGCGTACCGTCCACGACGGCGATAGCATCTACATGAGGCGTTAATTACGTACCGTCCTACCGCGTTACACTGGCACTCGAGATATCTCGTGGTAGCCCAACAAAGACGGGAAATCGTCAACCTGATCTCTCTTTCTCTTCTTCTTCTTCTTCTTTCCTCCTACCTATCGCGCTGCTCGCGCCCCCACTGACTTCCCTCCTCAAGATCAGTTCTCTATCGCAGGACGCAAACATGAGATCAAATTCCAACGTTTATTCAGACCTGCCGCCGGCGTGCGATCTCTTCCGATCCTCTCTTTCTCTCTCGCAACGTTGCCAGGTACAAGGAAGACAGATGCGCCAAGGAGATGAGGAATCGTCTGTAACGCCGAACATATAACCGTCCCGAATGACACTTTCAAACCGGTATCCGACGTTCCGCGACGATGGATCTAGCTCAAGATGATCGAGATAGTTACAGATGTGAATAAATAATACACCTCAAATGGATCCATCATACGTCATGCCGATAATTCTTCAATCTTTTTCTCAATACTGAGTAAACTTTTCATTAAGTAATAAAAAAAATTGCCTTCATTTTTCGTTTTTCCTTCAAACATTCTATATAAATTTGTCGTCGTTTTTTAAGCGTACTTTCTAAGAATATTATATTTTTTTTCAATCAAAAAAACATTAATTTCAAATCAACAATAATATTCTCATATATAAGCAAAAATATAAAATCTTTAAAGAAGATTATATATATATATGTATATGTGAAAATATTATTGTTGATTTAAAATTAATATTTTTTCTGTGCATGCAATACTTAAAAATTATGAATAAATACATATCTCATGCTTTCGGTTCGAAAGCGTATAGAGTTACCGATTTCCGCACTTTAATGCTGAACTAACTTGTGCCTCGTGTAAGGCTGCAACACTGTTATGAACACATTCTATGCGTCAATTGGCTTGATTCTAGTGCGTGCGCGGAATCGGTAATCTACGTATTTCAATTATAAACCTAGAGCTACCACGAAATATAGCATATGCGCACAATCCGAGTGTGCTATACACTCTAACTAGGTGCGGAGATGTGGCGAGGAATTGATAATTTGCAGGCTCTAACGAGACGCCTATTATTATACATACAGGACGATTGCACGTACAATATATAGTGCAATCCTATTAATGAACGGTCTGTGTGGTGTGTAATCGAATATTTTCCAGCTTGTTATTTTAATCGATATTTAGAAATCGCATTCCCTAGCTTTCCGTGATCAACGTTCAACGGGAGCGAACGGGAGCTTCGAATGCTATTATTCAAATCTTTCTTGAAATTGCGATTAAAAAGACGTAACGGAATTAATTCAATGTGGATTATGCGGCATCCAAGCGACAGGCAATGCATGGGAGAAATAGCAAACCATTGGACGAGAAAATAGCTAGTGACAGATTCAGTCGATGGAAGGGAATTGTGCAGCAGGGTGTCAGAGCATTTTACTGCAAGAAGAATATAGGAGTTGCGTGGTTTTCTCTCCTTTTACGGCGATTTCAGCAAGTACTGTCGGCTCGAGTGACTAAAATTCTTTCTGATCCTTCGTTATTTAAAGCGCTCGTACGTTTTCACAGTCGGGAATCTACTTTTCCAGAGACTCTAATAATAATGATATAGAAAGCTTTAGATTAGAAGGTCTCGGTAGTATCTCGAGTGCCATCAGATTGAGAATACTTTCCTCTCTCTCTTTCTCTCTCTTTCGCGCTCGTCTTTATTGCGGTGAGAGATGATCGCGTTAGACGTACCGGTAATAAATTCCCAAATATCTAGGATCGAGTAAAACCTTGGGATTACAAAGAGCAGTCGTAAACTTGCTCGAGTGAACTCGAGTAATGTTACCTTATCTGCACCTAGAGCGATTCTCATTAACCTGCCGTCGCGCCATTACGCGCCACAGAAAGTCCCTCTCTCGCCTTTCTCGGGCGAAAAGTTAGACGTATTTGGTATTAAAATGCTTATGCATCACTTACCGCTGTTGTTGTAACGTTCGACCCTCGGTTGAAGCTCCTCGATCCTGCAACGAGAAAACAAAAAGTTTTTCGTTAGAGAAGAAAGATACGTTGGCAAAAACTGCGGAATACTTTACTCGGTATATATCGTAACTTTCCGAACGTTCTTCTCGTTGTAAAAAGTAGCGGACGATCGCTTATTATGCTCGTATAACCAATAATCTAGGATTAAGCAAATGGAATAGAAATTCTCGTTTCTCTCCTACGTATGCGCGCGCGTGCGTGTGTATGTGTAGGGCAAACTAGCTGCCATTCAGTCTGCGGCTGGAAATATTCAACTCGGCGAACGCGTAAAAATTCAAACTCTGTCTTATCAAAGTAAGGAATAAGCGACGTTGGTGCGCGACCGCCGGTGAACTTTGCGATATGACATATAGTCCTCATCTTATCGTCGTACGCGGAAGCGTGGGATACCGAATTTAAATTCTTTTCACAGCTTCCCGAGAATCCGTCTTAGAAAACGAGCGATGGCGAGCGAGGTGAGGGAGTGCATGACTGCAGAGAGAAATATTAATTCCAAGTCTTTCTCTCGCTCCCGCGCTAAGAAGGGACGCGCGCGCGCTATTTGCGCTACTCATATTCTGAGTACGTAGTGGTAACGGACCCATGAGAGCGAGGTCGGAGGTAGGAGGACGAATAAATTTCCGTCCTGCGAGTCGGTAATGGAAGAAATGGCGGGGCACGCGTGGTCGGGTTAACAACGCGCACGAGGGTGGATTGTTAAATCGGGGTAGGCCCGGACAACGTGAACGCAACCGCTCGCATGGAAAACACGCGCGGTCTTATCGACATTTTCGACGAGAGACGTAGTCGTCGTCGAGCAATAGACGATAAAATAATCAAGAAGAAAAAAATGCTCGCCGGAGAAACGAGGAGATTTTACTTTATCAAAATTTGTGCATTGAGCGGCAATAATTAGCGGACGGTCACTGCCTAGTTTGAAAACATTTTGCTTTGCGCCAAATAAATGTAAAAC
>VBVR01001851.1:0-26758 GCA_011638315.1 Tetramorium parvispinum | reverse complement strand
GTCTTAATATTCGCTACATCATTTTTCTAGCGTGATTAGAATTAACAGTTATTTGGCAATCCAGTGGCGTTCTTTTTTTTTTGTTTTTTGCAATTAGCACGTTTTCGGACAAAGTTTAGAAGTTTAGATCGAGAAAATAGTATTTCTTTTATTTTACATATGCGTATGCATATAGGATAATGATTAGTTATTTTGCTATAGTCTGATAAGAAGTGATGAAGGGTTTTTCTGGAGGAATTTACTTAATATCAGTATTTACAATCAATAATACACAAATCTATGTACTAGGACCTCTAAGGGTCTACTGGATCAAGGATTTAAGAATCTCAGGATATCAAACACCGAAAATTTGAGAATCCAAGAATTTAAAAGTATAGAGATTAGATTTTTTAGATTTTTATAGAAAGAATATTTATCATATCGAATTTTGTAATATTTTTTAAACTTTAGCAAATAAGTTTAGATACGAAAGCATTTTCCAGTTTGAGAATTTCCTTTGAAATTTGATATTCTGAATCTATCATAAGTAAATATACAAATAAGAAGAAAAAAAATATCTAATTCTGATATAGGATATTTATAATTTTTAATCTTAAAATCTGAATTATTAATATTGTGTAACATTGTTTAAAATTTTTAATCTGAAAATTTTAGGATTTACTATTTACTATTTAGAGATTTATTACATTACATAAAAGATTACATAAAAGACTTTGAGATTTAAAATTTATCTAGAAATCCGTAAATGTAAAAATGTAGGTTCTTAAATACTAAAAAGAAAGTAATGAATCTAATGTTTAAGAAACGCAACTAATTTGATATTTTTAAATAATCCATAACTATTCGAAATAAAAAATGAACCGAAGAAAATTTAAAACATTCAATTGTGAAATGGAAAAATTCTTGGAATTCTAGGAATATCTTTATAAATCCTTAAAAAGATCCCAAGATTCGGAAATTCCTTGCTCACGACCCGATCGGTCTTTTGCACAGGTTAAGGAGTTTAACTAACAGATTTCTTGACTTTTGAACCTCAGGTGAAGCTACTACTCCTACTACTACTACTTGTCTTCTAGTCGCCAGTACTTCTGTACTGTTTAGTATTGGAGCAGGCAGGCAGGCTATCAGGCTAGAGAGACAAGGCAACGAACAGGCAGAAACTCAGAAACAGTCAGGAAGTCGGTCAGGCAGGCAGGACAATCAGGATACAGGACAGAGAAAGAGAAAAAAGCTCATCAATTAGTTTGCAGTGAGAGGCTTATACGCCTATTCTTTTCTAATCTTGCGTCCAGTTTCTCCCTTTCTCCATTCATTGTAAAGATTCGTCTTATCGTTCAAATGTATTTTTACGTCATTTGCGCGTAAAAAAATATTCAGTTGAGACAGGCAAAAAAGTTAATTCATATACAGGAAGATTATTTATGTTAGGAGAACTGAGAAGAAAAGAGAGAGAAAGATAGATATAGTGCGTGCGTGTAGCGATAAAAACTGCAAGAGAAGAGTATTCGTCAGCGTTTTTTGTAGGAATTATTTAGGTCTAATTAATAGGAAATAAACTAGTTTACGAAGCTGTATAATTGTTTAAGCATTAGTTGGCTTAAATAAAAGAAACCTTTTCTTTATTATGTCTTAATTTTGCGACGCGAGGTCAATAGGCTATAAGCTCAGTCTAAACTACTGCGAAGGGTCAGAATATGCCGGGTAAACCATCTATAATATTATCACCCGGAATATCTTTCTCGTGCAACTTCGAAGTTTCCATATTTCTCTATAAAACAGGCAAAAAATGTATATAAAAAATACAGTTCTTTATAAATCATTTTATAAAACAGATAAAATGTATATAAGATGCAGTTATATATATTGTCATATGAATCTCTTATAACCACGTAATTTTTCTTCGAAGCTGCATAATAAAATTATTCAAGATAATAACAATAGTTAGAGCAGGATCATCTTGTACGTGTTGAAGGAACAACTTTTGTAGGACTTGTACAATAGAAAAAAAAGGAAAAAAAAGAAAAGGCAGAAATAGATGTACTGTCGACTGTGTAGTCAATGAAAAAAAAAAAGAAAAATATCACCGATACTTTGAGGCGTCAATGTTCAAACATGTATCCGCAGTATTAAATCATTTGTATAGAACGAAAACCCCATCCCCAGTCTTCTGTAGTTTTTTTCATCGCAAGAAATCATGAATAACTTGCGTGCTTTTTCCGTATTCATTGTCGCGACGTTTGTCATAAAGAAAGATTTGTGCTCTAGATAACGTTAAATTATCAAGTATTTCGAATAATTTAAAATGTCTAAAAAATTTCAAATTATTTTGAGTATTACTCAAAATTGAGATTTCTTAAAAAAATCTTGAGAATTTTAAAAGATTAATTTTAGTTTAAATTTATGTGTTATTTATATTTTCATGAATAGCTTAATATTATTCAATAATTATTCAATGTTAGCATTTAATGTTAGTGTCGATGATGTGATAATTTTAATTCTAAAGATTTCTTTAATGGTTTAAAAACCTTGAAGTTTCCACAAATTTAGATTTTAGAGTCTACAATCTTCTGAGACTTTCAAAATTTTTGGGAAATCATTTTTCTTAATGTTGATTTTCTCAAAAATTTTCGGAATTTTTAAGAATTCTTAATTAGACTAACATTAAAACTGTTCTTATACAAATTTTGTTATATAATTTAATTACTCGAAACTGCTAGGTAAAGAGAAGTTGAAATTCTCACATAACTACTTGCAATAAATCTGTAAAAAAAAAATTTGTTTATATATCAAGATTTACACGCTCACAGATCTGGTCCAAGTATTCATTCACATAAAGCATAATTGTCGAAATCTAATCCTCTCATTCCCCAAATCAGCTCTTCACTCTTCGGTAGTTGTAGAGCGAAACGTTGAAAGTGCTAGAGTAGTCTCTAGTTAGTCTAGTACAGTTTGGATTTGAAACTTACAATTAGTGACGAAGATAATCAGCTTAAGAGAGCCAGGAAGAAGCTAGCAGATAGCAGAAAGAGCGAAAGAACAAAAAAGAAAGAAGGGAGAAAAGGCAAAGATAACAGAGAGAAAGGATTCTCAGGCTGTGACAGACAGAACTAGTGTTTACTAGGCTTTCCATTCTAGCCTCTGTTATGCAATCACAGGTAGGAATGTTTCGACTCATTTGCTTAGATATACATATATAACACGTTTAAATGTATATATATCTATAGGGTGTTAAATGGCAACAAGTGTGTGCATGAAATTACAGTCTTATTTTACAGTGTTTTTTTGCGACTACGTTGTGTATCTGTATATCAGATTTGTTGTTATTAATAGAAAACTTGCAAAAGTGATAAATGAAAGAGAATCGGTGGACGTTGCTTGGAAAGTAAATCAAATAAGAGGAATTTCTAATACCCTAAAAAGTGCACCTGCACAAAAAGGACAAATTAATTTTTAATTCATATTTTAATTATATTAAATTTATATGGTTGAGAATTTTTTCATTAAATTTTTATTATCTTTATAGAAATTATATGCTCAATTCTTATAAAAATTAATATTCATTATTGATATTCATTATTGAACTGCAATTACTTATCTTGTAAATTATTGTTTAAATGTATTCCATATTAAAATTTATAACATCATGCGGTAACACTACCGATTCTATTCAATTCATCTCCCTTTTGCAAAAAAAGTTTTAGGTTGAACAGGAGATATATTTTCGTTCATATAGCTGTTGCATCTCGTTGCTGTTTTATTATTTTTTATATATATATATTTTCTTCTCTTATTTTTATCTTCACCAGAGTTTTGTGTGTACACAGGAAGTCTCTCTCTATGATGAAAACATATCGTTTAGAAGTGAGGAGAGTTCTTTGAGAGATGTTGCGCTTTTTACGTATCGCCATCCGAAGATCTAGGGATCCGCATGTTAAAACGTACAGTATAGTCTTAAGAATCTCGAGATTATTAGAGAGCAAAGTTAAAGGTCTTACTCGTCACGGCTAAGCAAACAGAATTTTATTGTCGCGCAAGTACACTTTCAGAAATTTATAAATTGGACCTCTAAGTATCCTTTTTACTGTTGGCTTTAAAAAAGTTTTTTTCAAGTTACAGCATTTCTATTTTTAAGGTGCAATATTTTCATGTCTTATTAGATTGAAGAAATCACGCTATCAAAACTTGTTACGATGGCTAGGATGTCAATTACCAGAAATTCAAAACACGTTAGCTTCAAATAGCTTCTGCATTTGAGAGTCCTGCAAGAATAATTATTTAATAATTGATTTATAGATATACCTTAATATCGATCCTTCGGTATCAATAATCTGGAAATTCGTGATTTTTCGAAGATTCAATGAAGAATCCAGAACGATGATCACAGAAGGATATGACGACAATATTTAAAGAATCAGTACTTTAACTGAAACGTGAAATGTTAATTTAGAGAGAAACCAGGCCTTCTAGAAAGAAGCGAGTTGAAGAAATTTTGCCGCTGTCAAGATACATAATACACTACGAAGCGATTGAAATTTCCGAAATGGGAGTCGCGAATATTAAGATTTGTTGGAGGAAATATTCAGATATTTGTGGATTTATTCTCAATGTAAATTTATTGTACAGAGACCCGTGATAAAATCGACAAGTGATCAACCATATCTTGTAAAGCGCGAAAAAAAGAGGCATTCTCACTTGATTTACTTGAGTTTTTCTTGTCCGCGGAGAGCAGGCAGGGCGTTTGTTACCGAGACTTCTTTTTACTTTCACTGTATTAATTGCTGTCTTTCGTTTTCATTAATTTCTGGTTTACCATTCGGGCTGGTACTCGGCGAGAACGACGTGTCTGTCCCGCCTTCCTTCCGAGGCCGCCGATTGAGGTAAGTTCAAGTAATAATGATCTATCTATGCATCTTTATGCGATTTTTTTTTCAAATTGCTTTGAATGTTAATTGAGATCAGGTGATTTTGAGATCAAATGTAAGAATCTAAGTTTCCAAAAATTCCAGAGTCGAAGATTAACAAAAATAAATATAAAAATTTTAAGGATTTTAGGATAGAATAAAATATTTTAAAAACAATTTATCTTTATAAATTTCAGTAATTAAGAATATGAAAAATTTTATAAAAAATTTAATACGTTTTCATACTTTTCATGGAAAACTTTCGAAAAATGTTTAGTTTTAAACGTTTCAAGACTGTTTCTTTAAACTTGTACATAACTAAAATATGAAAGTTTTCCTTTTGATATCGAAGTGTTTAGTAATACAGAAAATTTCTACGAAGGAAAAATTTAAAGATTTCAGAGATCAAAGAATTTTTAAAAAGAATTGAAAATTTTAACTTCTCTCTTGGAACAGATGGGATCTTGGAATCTCGGAGCAAAAATTCTTGCATTTACAGTTATAAGATTTTAGGAATTCAGAGGTTCTTGAATGAACCCGTAGAAATCTTAAAAATTAAAAAATCTAGGATTTTTTAAGGATATAATAAAATATTGTATGTATTTTAGATTGTAATACTATTTTTACACATTTAATAAACTTTTTTTTTAGTCTACAGAGCTGTGTTTTCTTTCTCCTTCAAATTTGTGAAATACATGCAATTGCGAATTGTACTTATGTGTCAACTATTAAAAATTGTTGGAACTTATTTATAATTATATGAAAAGTTTGCTTAACATAATTAAATAAATAATTAAAATTGTATATATATATTTTTTTTTGTTTCGGATATTCTCATTATCGATTAAGCATCAATTACAGATAAAACATGCTCAAATCTTATTATAATTATTATATAATTAATAATTGCAATTCTATCTGTTATATTACTATTACGAGTAATTGTAATCAGATTGAATTTTCGGTAATAATTGTTGACATTTAGCATTTTATTTTAAAATATATTTTACTGTCGGCGTGCTAATTAACAGGAAACAAGAAAAATAGAAGGTAAGTTTATAAACTGATATTGATTTTACTATTTCAATAATTCAATTTGTTAATTAAAAATTCTAGATTCGAAAGTTGTGCTTCTGTACAAGTGTGATTTCAAGCGAAGCAAATCTTGATCGGAAATGTTTTATTTTTTCTTTTATGTAAGAAAATTACATTTAAGATAAAAGCTATAGACAAGTTTTTTCAGAACTTTAGAAAATTTTTTTATGTTAGTAATCAAAGTGCGTTTCGTACGAATTTAACCATATTAAATCAACATGCATTTTTTTATTTATACAATTAATTACTAAATTACTTAATAATATCCAAAGCGTTTCAATGATATTTTCCAATTTCTAACGACGAATGCGGTAAGCTTTATATGAAGCATTGCCGTATTCTTGCGATATCGCTGTCTTAATATTGTCTTTATACTGAAATATTTTAAATAGTACAATGTCCAAATTTAAGTTTTACTTCTTCAAAACTGTGATTGTAAAGATAATTATTTTTATTTTATTTAAAATATTTACTAATTTTGATTATTTGTATGATTATTTGTATATTAAATATTTTACAGAATCTCGGTATTTAAAGATATTGAGATATCCTTAAATAATGCGATTCTTGCGGTAGCGATATAATAAAGATATTAAAAATGATATTCCGATCATTAATAAACTGATACAAAAACATAGAAAAAAAGATCAAAAACCGGCATGATAATTTTAAAAATTCTGTAGTAGAAACTTTAATCTTGAAGAATTTTAAATGTGCGAGCGTATTGAAAAATTCTAAAATAAAAGAAACAGTAAAAGAAAATATTTTTGTTAAATACCCATTAGTAACAGATATTGTTTCTTTTGTAGTTATCATCAGAAAGTAAAGATACTTGTAATGTCTCATCTTTTGTGCACACCGAAAACTAATTATTGCCTCTGCCTCTATCGCATAATTACATGGAAAAGGAAAGGAATAAACTTATTGTCAGACGTGTGTATCTTAAATGAATGTGGTGAATGCGCGTTGAATTTAATTAAGTCGTGGACACGAGGTTCGGTGGATTATCGGACGTCTCACTGCCACTGCTGCTATAACGCGGTTGAGTCTTCAAAGACGAATCGGCGACGACAGGGTTGCTGGAGATGCAGGAGTGGTTGGTCACCGATCCGTAGGTATCTTTGTACAGGCAGAGACCGCAGAATCCTGTCGCGTTGTAAAGCGGCAGATTCACCAGGCCGTTCGATACCGCAAAGTTTCTGTGAACCACAAAGAGATTTGAGAATAAGGTTAAACTATTTTCTAACAATTTTTGTAACGAGTGGGGATTATAAATTATAATCGTCGAACTTTCGAGACTTTCCAGTACAAAAATTCCATTTGTAAAAAAAATACAGAGAAATTATTAAAAAAAAAGGGAGCAATCAACGTGACTGGTATTTCCATTTGTCTGAAGTAACCGCTTTTATTCGGCGAAACATTAGGGAAGAGCGGAATCGTTGCTTAAACTATGGATCGCGTGTCAGCAGCCCTCTCCGCTCGTTTACGCTCTAAATACCTGGCTGGTTATTAAATGGAGACTGTTATGAGATGTTCCGCGTTGAAATCTCAACCATTTAGAACGTAATCAAGCTTTTTATAATTTAACAAAGACTTGTCAGAGCATTCAACAGTTTATTTTCCCTGTTTTTTTAGATCATATAATATTGTGTATCAAGGAAAATGTTACAAAGTGGATTACTTTAAATACGTAGATACTATTCAGAGTAGCACGAGATGAGAAAAAGTTCGCCGGAATTGTAGTCAAGCTTCAGCAATAAGGACGATGATTAAAAAAAAAAGGATTCAATATGAAGATAACGATCTATCCACAAAATATTATGTTAAGTAATTTTGATTGATATTGATAGCATAATTTAAAATAAATCTCTTACAGTATGATTTAATGTAACTTCCTAATTTTCAATATTTTAGGAATGTTTTTCAATATTAAAACGTAAAAAATTAGGAAACAACATTCCCAATGTTTCAATGACTGGGTTTAGAATGAAAAATTCATCATCAGATAAAGCTTCTATTTAAGATTGAAATACTATCCACTTGTTCGTCAGAGCTCTCGGGGGGGGGGGAGAGCCCCCGGAAACGTCCCGTAATGTCTCTTGACGTTTTTCGAAGCAAATTGCATTGAGACTGTGGAGATCAGGGCGATGCGTCCCGTGAACGCGTGAGGGTTGCGACAAGTGGATGAGAAAATCCTGCGGTTAACACGGGGGATGCATTTATCCGTCGTTTATCCGGTTTATCGAGCGTCAGGTGCATATCGACTGAATAACACCGGGGCCACTCCCGGCGAGTGGCAAGGGTGGCGAAGGAATGAAGGAAGGGGTGGCGAGAGAGAGAAGAGAGAGAGAGAGAGATTCGGCGGACCCCGGGCGTGCGACGCTCGACTGCGCGGTTCGACCGGAGTTGATACGCCGATGTGATACGACGCTAAATAGCCTTAAGTGGGATTACGTCTCCGCTATTGTGATTTGCGGCGGAAGGAGGAGCTCATACAAATTTCGGCCTTTGTGCGGCGCCGGGGCGTTCTCTCGGTGCCTCGCCTCGCATTACGGAGGGTGCCGAATTCACCGGGCGACGTCTCTCCTCCGGACCGGTGCCGGCCGTGTTCTCCGGAATAATTGTTCGCGATTCGGATCCGGAGCCTTGATTTCAGGTAAGGTGGTTGGCGGTTCGTGCGATTTGGGATATTTCGACGAGTTATTCAAGTCCCGTCAACGTGAGAATTTCGAAAATTGAAGAATTTGCGATGCAAAAAGTCCAGGATCACCTGAGAATAATTTCATATTTTCAAGTATGCTGTTATGTTTTTAATCGATAGTATAATAAAAAAGAAATGATTTCTCGTGGAAAAGTTTAAAAATAAAATCTTTTTACATTTTAATTTTCGAAAATAATTAATTTGGAAAGTGAGGATTGATACTTCAACTTCTACTTTATATCATATGTTAATCAATTGATTTTAGTGGCTATCAAAGTATTTAAAATACAATATTTTAACGAGAAAATAAGAGCGATTTTGATATTTTATGCATAACTTTTTAAAATCCATTTTAAGTAATCTATAATTTATGTTAGAATTTAGAATAGAATTTTATTTATAATTTTATATGTATGTTGGGTATTTATATATGTATGTAGATATTCTCCGAAATGTATCCTCATTTTTCAATGTTTGTTTTGTATTTATACTCACGCGCAAAATTATGAATTTCGTCACGATTTACAATTCGTTTAAATTGGATTCATTTAGTAGCTTAAATTATTTCAAACTGTTTTATTGAACGCAATTTCGCTCTCTGTTTATTTATGTATTAATAACCGTTATCGCGAGACAAATTTAATAATAGAAGAAACTTTTAACTAGAAAGCATGCATATTATTAATTTCTGGATTTTCAAAATTATGTCTTCAAAAAATAAGGCTTCATGTAAAAAGTCTTGTTTTACATTTTATTTTTCTCATGAAATATTCCCTTTTTAATTGTACCGAAAGAATCCTCAATGGTTTCCTATATGTGATAATAAATTGTTAAATGTAATTGTACCTGGTCGACAACTTTGTTAATATATTCTCATAGTTACACTTTTCTTCCAATATTTCTTGTAACTAAGCTTTTGATTTTATTAACTTGTTAATTTTGAGAATTTGATTTTACATTAACTTTAAATGTTTGAAATAAATTTGTTCGAAGAAATTATCCAAACATTGTAATTTTGCACTACGTTTCTTTTGAAGTTGGAAATGACAAAATTCTAAGAACAGCTGATGAAGCTAACGATCGTACATTAATAGCCGGATTGAGAGCACAATATATCACGTTGACAAGATAACAAATCGACTGGATGCATCGTGCGTGGGATGCAAGGATGGGACGTATGCGAAAATCACCATGTGTTCCATATGGTCCTCTTATTTTTCCCACGTCAGTTTCAACGAAGAGAAATTAGATTAGCGTGGCTTAAGTGGTTTTGAGAAATAATAAGCGGTAAATAAAATCCTAACTTACTAGATGTTTTTTCAGAAGACTAATAAATCGTTTTCATCGAAAATAATTCAAATATTTAATGAATTAAAATGATATGATTGAAGACGTAAAAAGATTAAATTTCTAACTAGTTAAAAATTTAAAAGAGCAAATTCATTTTTAATGATATTTGAAAATCCAGAAATATATGAAATCATATTTTAGATAAAATCAAGAAAGTATAACAAAAGTGAATGAATGAAAGTACCGGTACTGCTGATCTAGCTGTGCCTTTTCGATTCTTTTGTCCTTGGCGCGCCTGTTCTGGAACCAGATTTTGATTTGCGTCTCGGTAAGTCTTAGGGAAGTTGCGAGCTCGAATCTGCGTCCCCTCGAGATGTACTCTCCCCGCCGATACTCGACTTCCAACCTCAGGGTCTGTTCGCCGCTGAATGTCGTCCTTTGTCTTCGCGGTCGGCCTTCTTTCCTTCTTCTACGCGCCACTGCGAAGAAAGAAATACAAATCTCCAGAGACAAGTTCCTTCTACACATTTATCAGAATTTATTCATGCGGCGTACAATATTTGTGCAATATTATAACATACTCAACAATTTTTAATTTTAAAGACTGTGTGTCATAATTTACTCTCTTAATACTTTAATTTGATTCTGATCCTTGTTTTTCAGCATGTTTGATAGGGATTCATGAAATAAATCTGGCCGTCGTGTAATTTCATCTTCGTGATGGAATAATTAGGATGTACTGAAGGAAAGGAGGGAAAAAAAGAGAGAGATATCGGAAATTGAGGCTTCCCGAGGCTTCGTCCAATCTGGCGTAAAGCGGACACGGGATACTAATTGCTCCTTGAACCTCATAACCGCTTAGAGTGATCCGCGCGATAGGGGTTTCAAGAAGAAAGTGTGCAACAGCAAGGTTCTTCCGTCTGAAAAAATATCATAAGCGGTAGAGAACAAATTAAACGAGCGATTTTTCGTATAGAAAACATTCATTCCGGATATTTACAATTGTAGGACTAATCGTGCGAAAAGGAATCAATTTTGAAAGAAAGTGCAAATTTTGAAGACAAAAGCTTAAAGAGAAACTTCGCAGAACGAACAATCGAAATAAAGTTCCACGATAATGTAAAAATCCCCGAACGAAGCGAATGGCTCTCCGAAGTGTATGACAGTCGGCATGTTGTGCAAAAAACATTACATATGTTCGGTAGGAATAAATGGAAACGAAAAAATTATTTTTCGCACAGTACGTTAATTTCTGTATTACGTTGGTCGCAACGACGCGGCACCTGTTAAGCACCTCTCTCGACGCTCGGAAGAAATTGAGATCGCAGGGATCAAATCGGGATGCTGGCGCATCCCGATAAGGTATTAGATTCTCGGCGATAGAAGTAAGCCGGCAATGGGCGACTTACAAACACCCGGCGCGTGTATTTTCCGGCGAGTCGAGTCCGCAAGCCTCGCAGGCTTAGGGGTGGGCCGGGAGAGAAGCAGGGTGGCCGGGGGTGGTTTTTTTTCAGGGAATACCGCGGCGCGTATTTCTCGCATTGAGGAGCGGCCAACTGCGTCTCGTAATCTCATCACAATATCGCGACGAAGTGTCGAAGCGGGATAAAACCGCGCGCGTATATACGCGGTTCGTCCCCGCAATGTTTTTGTCGCGGCTCTCCGCGTCAAACTTTCCAGATGAAGAGTGAAATTCGTTAATTCGTCCCCCTTCCCTTTCGCCCGTGGCGATATCCTCCACGGGGTATCTCGGAAATCCGCCAGTGAAAACCGTTGGAAATGGTATCCGGTCGAAATCCGCTCCCGCTCGTCACACCGCACTTGTCCTATTTTAAAAATCCGTCGTTTAATTGTGAGGGGTGTATGGGTTGGAACGCTCCTGTTTCACAGTTGATATAATGTTGTACAACATTAACTCGTATAGTTTCTGTAACAATTATTATATTGGAAGATTTAGAAAACTTTCGACATGTCGCGAGCAATCGAGATTACAATGAAAAATATTGATGAACAATGAATTGATGATTACAATGAAAAACATTACAGTGGGAAATCGTACGGATTGGAAATGTTTCCCTTGAATTTTTTAATTTTATAATAGCTTTCTAAAAAGATACCTATATTTGCTTGAAGACAAAAAATTCTTAAAGCAATAATAATTATTTAAACAATCATTTACCGAACGTTCCTAATTGTCTATACTATGTCAGCTCAATGAGAATTTCGAGTATTTCAAAGACAAATAATTACTTTTTGCTTGAAAAAGCTATATGCTTTTCATATCGAATCCTTGAAGATTTTTACACCGAACCCTATTTTTTAATACTTTATCAAAAATCCATCCTGTCACTTTCTGTGAGAGATAATTTACGAAAAATCTCACAATTTTCTCTTTTTAATATCTGTCTGAAAATTTGAAAAACAGATATAACCGAAAGATATTTTTTGAAAAAAAGAACCGAACTGAGGAAGAAAAAATAAAATTTATTAGATTCAAAAGCGTCTGAATTGGTTGCGTCGGAATAATTCCCGTGTGCAACTGTGTGCCATTGTCGCGCAGAAGACGACAGAAGAGTGTCCCAATATCCTTTTCGTCTGGACGATGACCGTGTCCGCTCGGCGTCACGTAATGCAACATCACAAAATCTGCTTACTGATACGCGAATACTCGAACGCAAAGACGTCTTTCGATCCTCAGCTTACGACGAGAGCAGGAGAGGGATAGAAAATAGGGATGAGAGAGACAGAAAAAGAGAATCGAGCTTTCGGAGACGCATTATACAGTCACCTATATTCCTGCGTACATGTCTCCATGTAACTTGCATAATGGATGCACGGATGCAATAGAATACTTGTTTCTTGACCAAAAATACATTGCGATAATGTCACGTAGAATATTATTATATGAAATCTGTACTCCAAAAAATTTGAGATTTTAATATGTACTATAATTTTGAAAATGTTTTGAACGTTCAATTGATTCTTCTTGCATTAAAATTTTGATACATCGTAGAATCTTCTAACAATTCATCTAATTATCTGTTTCACTTGTAGATCTTAACATAAAGAACCTTGCGGTGAGTTTATTTTTAAATAATTATAATATTTTCGATATTTTAAATTGTGTTGGTGAATTTTACCTGATTAAATAAAAGTCAACTGAATTGTGTGCATTCATTATAATTCTTCCAGGACCATGGAAGACACGTGTGTGCGTGAATTGCAGCAAACTGAAATTTGCAATGCGGAACTGTGTGGAAGCGACGGGAACTTACGGAAGGCTGAGAATCCTTGAAAGTGATGCTCGGCGATGGACTGATGGTTCGGCAGAACATGGAGATGCTGCGGCAGCGTGGGCGGATGCGCGAGTTGCGTTAGATGAAAAGTCTGACCGGGTCCTCGCGGAAGAAATCCGTGCAGGAAAGGCAGTCTCACCCCCGTGAGCATCGAATCCTTCTTGGTTTCCTTGCTCTCGAATATTTTACTACTCGCGACGTCGTTTGGCACTTTTTCGAGGTCCTTGGCATGTGACACCTTGAAAGGATAGAACAGACGGTTTAATCTAGATCGGGTTACAGATTTTCTTGACTTTGAAAAAGTCCATCTCTCAAAATCTCAGAAATTCTTTTAAGGATTCGAAAAAAATAAATTATAAAAGATTGAGAAGAAAGAAAAGATGAGAAAAATTATAAACGCAGATTTATTTTTCCAGTTTCTTAAAACTCATGTGTTAAATTTTATCCTACAATTATCTAGTTGTGTATTAGTAGAGGGGAAGGATTTACTCACAGGCAACATTTTATGTGATTCAGGCGAATCGGGAAGCGCGTGTGAAGATTTCTCCGCGATTTCTGGCGAAGAATCTGAACTCTCTCTCGCGTGATCCTCGTCCTCGTCATCCTCCGTCTTCTTCGTCGCCTCCAAATGGCCGTAAAGCCGCGCGAAGAAACGCCGCGGCGACGACGGCCTCCTCGTCTTCTTCGCAGACATTTAATGAGTTTACGAACTGTAGTTTCAATGGTTCATACGGCGTCTCGATGATTTCCGACTATTTCTTCCGAATAAAGCAAGTTATAATCTTGAGTTTCTTCTTTTAAAGGCGGAATTCTTTCAAATAAACAGAGAAATAAATAAGGCGTTTGAAAGATGTTCCTTTTTATTACAGAATAAATCTCGGAAGTTCTACGTTTGTAGACAAATGGATCTTGAATTCTCAGACGTGGAATACTTCTTCAATTCTTCCGTCCAAATATCAAATTTAAATTGGTTGTAGAAAACATTTAACTGATTCTTCGAGGACTCGACGCTTCGTGGAAACCAGAACTTGTTCTAGAACGCGGAGTCTCACAGCTTTGCGAAACGAAATTTCCAATCCTCGAAAGTTTTTAGATTATTCTTCATGTATAATTCACTTCCCTCCTAATCTCTTGTTTCTTGTTGCTCCAAAAAGTAAAAATATTACATCCAATTGAAATTCATTCTCACTCGCCGCGTCAACTTCCGGTAAAACAACTTCACAAGAGTACAATTTTCCATCCGGTCATAACTAAAGTTATCCCGTGGTATTCTTGGAATCTTTTTGGAGAACTCGCACTTATATGCGGCGCCCTAAGAATCCGAGGAGGGCAGATTCCACGAGAGCTGGAGGACGTCAGTTTCTACGGGGTGGCACGCGCGTCTGAATCACCTGGCTGTCCTCCATTCTCTCACCTCGTGCTGACTAGAAGCGCGGGTCCGTGGTAGGGGGATACTCCCTTCCATCCGGAGATATCACTCCACCCTCGGCCACCGTTCTTCACCCCGTGCGGCGCTGCACCGCCCCTATGCGAAATCGCACGTGCGGCCGCATTTGTACGGCCGAAAGTTTCGCTTCCCGTGAACGGATAAACACGCGATATCCCCTCAGGATATCCCGAATTGATCGTGCTGGTCTCGGTTTCCTTCGAATGTCGCGAAGCGTTTTGTAAGACTGTCCGAGAGAACCAAGATCTTTGCCAAGAACGAAGATTACGAAGATAGGACTGGTCTAATGAATCTGTAAATCTTTTTAAACTTATATCTTCTTAATAAAAATATTCAATGGATATTATATTTCACAAACATACAATATTCAATATATATTGCATATATACTAATATTTAAAAAAAATTATATTCTTTTCAGAATACTATTTTAATTAATTTTTAGAATATTGCGACACGTCGATTATTAAATTTAAAAGGCTCTATAAAGCAAGCAATAATACATTCAAATAATCTTACCGCTTGAGATTGTCAACGATAAGCTCATCTTACAATTAGTATATTGTTTAACATCGTATACATTTTTCCAGTTGTACATCACAAAATTATTATATTTATATATTTATACAAAAATAGAATTTTTCTAACTCTGAAATTTAATCTCCGGCAAATAGTAATATGATCTCTTCGATACTGAAATAAATAATACATTTCTTTATAACTTTGCGAAGAAACATTTTGATTTAAAGATAATGAATTTTTTAAAACAATGAAGAAGAAAAGTACAAGTTGCTTTAATAATCGCGGTACCAATCATGCGTGGCTTCGCGAGGTAATGAAAAGGGGGTTTTCGCGAATGGGAATGAAAAAAGAATCGCGCGCGGTTTAGCGTGAACAGCGAGATTGCTGTGAGTTCATTCTATTCTCAATTTTCTTGCAATGAAACGGCGCGTTGCCGACGAATCCCGATTATTATTACTTGTTGGCATTCAACGTTTCCCCTTCGATTCCAATCTTTCATCAGAGTATTATTCTCTACCGTTCGTTTCTAATACAGACGTTATCATTCAAGCAGCGAGAATTAAATTCAACTACGGAAAGTCTAAACTCGTTATAAAATATAAAGTTTGTAATGTTATATACAGAATGTCCTTTAATTATTTTATTTTTTACGATAAATAAGTTGACGTGATTAAAATTCTTTTACTTTCTCTCTCTCTCTCTCTCTCTCTGCTTCTTCCAATATTTTAATCAATCTGGAATTAATGTGGGGCATTGATAATTTTCAAGTTATAAAAATTTGAGAAGGGCTTTTCTTTCGAGAATTAAGTAATAAAACTTTAGCTTATAGGACATTCTGAATGTGCCTTTAAACTTCCATTTTTCATTCGTTTGCTGTAACTTATGATCGAATTCAGAATCCACAGGCAACAACCTGTAAAAACACGAAACGTTTTAAAATCATTTTTCGAAATTTCGCATGTAAACGTAACGCATGAATGTAATTTCATTTCAATGTCGTTTCGCGTAATATTTGCAATATTAATTTTCGATATTACCTCTCAATTATCTTCAACTCGCGCATCACGCTTGATAAACACCGCCGCGTCGCCATTCCCTTCCTCAAAAGATCAAGCGAGATCAAGCAGCGAGAGAAACGGAAACAACGACAGCAACAACGAACTCTCCTACAAAGCCTGCCTCCCCGCCGCGCGGGGGGGAGGGCCTATTAAACGCTCGGCGGCTAAAAAACTTGGGCAACACTCTCCGCGGCGTCCCCGGCATCATCATGGACCACCCCCCCCCATCCCCATACCCACCCTTTCGGTTTCCCGGATGATCTGATTGTTTCACGTTTGCATGAGATTTACCTACACGGCGCGGCGGCGGTCGCGGCAGCCGCGGCGACGGCGGCGACGGCGACGGAGCGGCGGAGGCGGATTCTGGACGCCGGGACCAATCGGGTGGCGGCCGGAGATCGATGTAATTAGCGAGGAGCCAACCCGCGACGAGAGGCCGGTGGCAAACGGGGGACGGCATGCGCGACGCGGCCGGCGCGGCCGACGCGGCGTGGCGCCCGCGCGCGAACGCTTCCGCGTGTATATGGGTGTCTAATTCCCTTTGTGCGTCGACTATTGTCGGCATTACGATTATTACGCTCACGCTGATTTCGCTCGTCCGTCGTGTAGTCGTCGTCGACGCGCGGCGCGACAATACAATTATCGTTATCCCCACGGTCAATACGCGACGCCGACGACGAGCGGCGTCGGGACATTGCAGATGCGCGCCGCTTATCGACGTGTTCTCTGGAGAATGAATTGTTGCTATTATTATTATTGCTATTGCTGTTATTATTGTTGTTGCTTTTTCTTTTCGATTGGCAATAAGACAAAGCTGCTGAAAGTATTTTTGGCTCCGATCGTCGCCGACTGAATGAATTGAAGTCGCGAGTAAAAAATTATGATACTTATTATAATTGCGTTGCCATTCAATTCCACAACTCTTTTGTTAATTTTCCACTTTTAATTAAAATATGTGCGTGCACGGTATGTATAATTACAATATATATGTTTTATTTGATAATATCGTTTTAAAATGTATTAAAATATTTATTTTGAATATCGAATGTATTAATTTATGCTTTAGACAAAATCTATACAGATAGAATGATCTCTCTGAAAGACGTATCCTCGTAGATTTTTGGACGGCAGATAAACAGGTAATTTTGCAATTTATTTTATATCTCGAGGTAGCAACTCGATGCCGAATATATAAAAATCTATTAGTGGCAATTATATCGAAAAGTTATCAAGTAATCTCTTACTTCGAATATATTTTTGATTAATTATATTCTGTGATATTCATATCAGTTTTTAATTTTCGGAAAATTTGTATAAAATTGATATAATTAATCTGGAAATCTTAAAGTACAAATTTGTATTATTTAAAAATTAGCAATTTTGTTTGTGTTATATTATTTTTGTCTTATTAATTTTTCTGTTTAGGCTTTGACTCACATGCATATACAACACACACATTCTTTTCTTCACAAATTCGGCAAACTCATTATCCTCCGTAATAATCGCTTTTAAACTAGCAACAGCAACTAAAAGTTTTCACAAACACAAAAATTTTTTTACATTGCCCACTTGGATGTAACTTTAGGAAAAGTTCTCTTTAGACTTTAGAAAAGAGACTTATAAGAAAGTTTTTCTGCTACCGTTTAAGAAACCATACACAATCACCTTGTAAATTACCGTATTACAAAAAGAAAATTATGATTCTATTGAAAGAATTTAAAATGCACTTGCACTTTTTATGGAAAAAAAAAATTTTCAATTTTTCTAATAAAGTTATATCTTGCATGAAATAAATAAAATTTAGCTATTTTTTTTAATTATTGCAAATTATCGTTTTTAAAATCACAATATTGTTATTCTATCGGTTTGTATATCTAATAAAATTATGAAGAGACTTAATTACTTGGAAACTTGAAATAACAAGAATTATTAGGAGTCTGTTAATTTTTTTTCATTGTGTCACTCAATTAATTCAATACTTGAAACTTGTCAATCAATATATAATTATAATAAATATTATGTTGTTTTTTAAAATAATATCAGTCTTTTATTTTTTCTCTGCTTCTTGAACTTCTCGATCTCGTGAAAAAAAATATATGCTTTACTCTTTAAAAGAATTTTTACCGTTCATGAAAGATTCCAAAAATAAAATAGCGAGATAACATGTGAAAATAAATCATATTTTTGTCATAATAAATTAATGGCCCTATATTACTTTTTATTTCAAGGAAAGCTATCAAGTCCCTTTGGCGCAGAGGATAGCGCGTTGGACTTCTAATCCAAAGGTCGTGGGTTCGATCCCCACAAGGGATGGTTAATCCTTTTTATTCTTTTTTCATTTTTTTTACAGCTGCGTTCTCATCTTTTTTATACAAATAACGAGAAATCGAGTATGAAAATGTTCAAATGTTCTTACTATTAATTAATTAATTAATTAATTAATTATTATTTTTATTCAATGAGAATATTTGATTGATTTAATCTATTATATATCTCGTTATAGTTTATATTTTATAAAAGTTTATCTAAACTTTTTTAAAACATAAATGGGAGAGATATCCAGGAGAAAAAATCAAACGTGTTTAAATTTTAATATTACATTTACAAAATATTTACTTTTCTTCGCAAATAAATAAATACGATGGCAAAGTTTGTTCTTTAACCCTTTTAGACTTGCTAAATAAATTAGATACAATTTTATTATTCACATAATGTACAATGTATACTCCTTTTTCTCTATCTCATCTCTGCACAGAGTGTAACCCTAAAGTTACATGTTTATTTTACATATACATGTTAAAATCGGACTTCTCCAACACTGTAAGTTTCATAAGCAAACTCTTCATTATGGAATGGATCATGCTCCAAACCGATATAATCGATTTCTAATCTGAAATGGCCGGAAACGTCATCCGCCAGCGATATACCGAAATTCGAAACCTCATTTAGTCCAATTGGCGTCTGTTTATCTTGCAACCTGCCTTTACTCGAAAATATGAACTTCGAGAATGGCACCCTGATATATTGCCAGTAAGGTCCACCTCTGGTATGGAGCACGTAATGGTAAACGTCGTTCCAAGTCAAATCAAATATGCCTCTGGTAGCGATATTCAGCACATAGCATCTGCCATCTCCCCTAACACGAAGGACGAGATGGGTATAGGCTGTCCAATCATGGTAAACCTCACGCTTGAAAGACTTTCGTTTAGGTATACTGTTAATATTGCAGTAACCGGCGTACTTTATTCTTCCATCCTTGGGCAAACGAGTGCTTATCATGCCGGAAAATACACCAGTGCCAGTAGGAGACATCTCTAGTCTGAAAAGAAGAAAATGGTAAGAAAATATAAATGTGTAACAGTTGAAAAATTGCTATATTTGATAGATGTAGTATTATATATATATTTTTTTTTATTGTATTATATATATATATATATGCATATAATTTAAATTCTTACTTGGCCGTTGAAAAACCTTCGTTATAATCACTGTCACAAGTGACGACCCACTGATTCAACGACTTTGGATCTCCATTAAATGGCCACACAACGTCGACTTCGTCCGGTCTGTATATAAAAATAGGATCCATCCTCAACGTTTCCTTCACCTCTTCCATTAGAATGCCAAACTCTTCCTTGAATTGTCGATATCCTTCAGTTAGTCTACCAAGAATGCTCAACTGTGGTTCCGGCGGTGGTTTATCGTACATCTTTTTGTAACCCGCCTTTCGGTCTCGTTGAAGAAAGCATGATAGATTCGGAGTCGTGTGCAATTTTCTTCTGCCGACCGCGAAGTCTGTCAATATCCTACTAAAGATTCGCATATTCATATTTGAGATTACAGGGACTGTAGGTTAGGTTAGCTTCTATTTCCTTTCCGTTCACATTCCAAATTAATTTCTCATTGCATTATAAATGTTACACTTTGAATAATATACAATATCTGTACAGCGTGAAATAATTTTTCTATTTATAATTTTATAAAACTACATAGAATTGAGGGAGAGAACAACGGATTAACCGAATTGATCTTGGAGACCTCACGTGGCTAATGACTGAATTGCAAAGTACAGATTATATTTTTATTTATAGGAATAATCCAAATTTCTAATTTTCAAAACTAGAAAAAGATAAAAAAATAAGTTAAATCGACATTAAAATTAATCTATCTCAACAGAAATGGACATAATATTTATATTAGATTATTACTGTTAAACGTCATGTGGAACAATAATCAAAACAAATAGTCAAATTCGTTAAAGGATTTTCTTTGCACTAAATTGCTGTAGACTTGGAAAACAGATTAAGGGGATGCTGGAGCACAGCAGCACTCGGCTCGACTGACGCTCAAACTTGATCGGGATCGATAATAAAGACCGGAATTTTAAGCTATAATATTATAAATTATCAAATTGACTTTACAGAATACAAAATCCTTTTGCAGGATTAAAGTACGCTTAAAAATGAATCACGAGTACCGACTTCATATCAATCACTGATCTGTTTGTCATATACACTGCATAGATGTACATACATGAATAAAATGTTTGACAAGATTTATCTTTTTTATTAAAGACTTGTTCGTATTTTTATTGCTACCACAGTGTTCGTTATTCCTTTCCGAGTTCAGCTGTGCTCTTGATTTATGCCGCTCATCTCGTATAACTTTTATACGAGTGAATATTCTGTGTTGACATATAATTACGTAATTTTACGCCTTTTTCGATCTTTAATTGAGCAGAGCTGGATTTGTTTTCGTTCGTACTTTATACCATTCAAAGGATTTTTTAATCCGTAAAATCAATTCGAAGATTTATCTTAACAAAGTAATGAATTGTAATGTCGATATCCAGCATCACCTTAAGATACTTGGGAAACTTTATACAAAAATAGACTTTAGAGGACACATCATCATTTTCTGCAACAATTCAAAACCATTTTTTTATAATAGAAATATCGAGTTTATCATATTTTACAAAAATTTATATATACATATATATAGGATCTTGTAGAGGAATACCTTTTTCAAAAAAGGTTTCAAAGTTAAGAAAGCACTATTCTAATCTCTGTACAAGATAGTAGATATAATAATATAAAACGAAGTAATATACACCATAGAAACTAAATAAATCTGAAGGATAATATTATACATATAATGCACAGTCTAAGGTGATATTTTCGTTATAGGTTTCTTCTTTCTCAACAATTTATACGTATCCTTTGACAACAAATAACTGACCCCTCCTGCAACTGTTGTGATCGCCGTTATGTAACACAGACACTGCAAAATCGGATGGTCTACGAAATGGAAAACCGGGGCGGCCAACATTCCAGCCACCAGGGACAACTGGACGCCGGTGTTCAGCTTGCTCGTTAGAGTCGGCGCCAGTTGCACGGTAGCATGCGTGGGATCAAAGTATCTCGCCAAGGTTTTCTGAAATCACGTCGCATCGAGATTAATCTGCCGTTCGGGCAAATGATAGGTAACAGAATTAACAGGATTAATGTAATATATACTGGTGGAGGTAAGGAATGGTATCTAATGTAAGATGCGGCGGTTACGAGAACGACGTCGCGCGACACGACGAGACAAGTGAGCGGAATTGGCATCAAGCCGACCCATGCTAGGGAGAGGAACAGCGTCCCGACGAGCAACTTGTCGGCGACCGGATCCAGAAAGCTTCCGAGTTTTGAGGCCTGTGACGTCCAGGTGCGTGCGATCCATCCGTCTGCCAAATCGCTCAAACCTGCAAAAGCGAGCAGCCATAGCGCTATCTGCGCCATGGTATGGATATTTTTACAGACATCTTAATGTATAATAAGCTTTGAGTTGAGAATATAACGCAGTTAGCAGTGCACAAGTTAGTGTTGTAACTATTTTTAATTACTAATAAGGTTCATAATTGTAAATTGAATGTTCAGCTTATTAGTTATTAGTAATTAAAATTAATTTGTTATTAAGTTACGCATTGTTAACCACATTGTACATTTAAAGCCCATTTTTACTTATTAATTTCATTACCGACAATCCTTAATTATTTATTCATTTATTTGAAATGTAACATTGTCAGAGTATTGTGTCGCACCTGATAATCCTGGGAAAGAACCAAATAGCTCAAGAACGGCGATGTTACTATTCGACCCATGCAAAGCAGGTTGGGTATCGTCCAAATGTTTTCCCTCTCAATGATCTCCTCCACTTTTCTTCTTGTACGCTTAAAATTTTGCACTATACGTATTCGCAGTGCTTTCTTTTGCATTCGTTCATTTGTACCATTTATGCGCTGCCTGTATCGATTTTCATTCGACGCGACGTATAATCTAGCTTGGCACATGGGTAGATACCTTCTAAAACAATGCTCTATTAGACTCTTATTTAGAGCTGTATAGTGTCCAAACCGTGAAACAGTGAAGCAGTTCATAATTATTTGTTCCTGCATAAAAAAAAACAGTAAAAAAAACATTACTTTTATAAATAATATAATTTGATACATATAAAGTGTATTTTCTTAGAAGATGAATAACGGAATATACTGTTTGTAATACTGTTTGCCGCTTAATTTTAAGCGGATTATATTATTTTTACAGAATTTTCTACTCTAAGTCATCGAGCCGAAATCTGTAGAAATTTACCTCTGTCGCGCCTGAAAATATTCACTTCAATTTAATTTCAATAAAGTGCAACGTTATGCGTCATGTTTTCGTAAAACATCTGGAAAAATCCATGAAACGTCTCGCACTGAATTATTTAATGTCATGCACGGAATATGCGCGTGTCTTCTTCACGTTGCGACGGGCGACTTTATTTTTGAGGTTAGGTTCGCGGTAACAGACGTCATACAAACTCCCGCTACTCATCATTATTCATCGCAACATGAATGATTTTATGAATCTGGAGCAGTTGCGTACTTGAGTAGAGAGGCTTTAAAATATTAATATGTAATTATTTAAGAAAAAGAATTAAATATAGAACGCCGTGTCAAATTAAATTTTATTTAGGCGACGATTGAAAAAAAATATTAGGAGTTGCAAATTGAAATCGAACATGTCAACTGTCGAAGAGGAAAATTAGAATATTGGTAATAATTAAGCAAACATAATTAAAAATCACAATAGCTAAATGGTGTACAATTAATATACAATTATATAATTATAATTGTATAATCATATTATAAAATAGAATCAAGCCGCTAATTATAGAAGTAATCTGACAAACTTCGCGACTTTTCCGATTTTTGTATTTATGGTAAAGTTTTCATTACAATTATAATTATATATTACATAGCAGCTCATTACATATATTAAAATTAGAATACAAGGATTATTCCTAATTGAAAATTTCCATAAACAGTTTCGCCGGTTGGATTAATCACTAATTGGAATTAGATCGAAGTCGCATCCAACCCATCACGTTCCCGCTGAATCCCGCGGGGTGGCTCGTGGCCAGTCCGGCGCGCAGGCGCGCACGGCGGGTCGCGGCGCAGCAGGCGCACGGCACGGCGCGTCGCGTCGGGTCCGAGCAACAGAGTGCCCCGTGTGTACACCCCCGCCCACGTATTATTGTGCGGCTGGCCCGAAGCTAGCCTGGCCGCGCTCGCCCCCGACGACCTGACGGGTGAGACCCGCCGACGGCGACCTGTCGACGGCGGATGATGCATTCGCTATTCCGCCAGAGGCAACCCCGGCCACGCCGCCGAGCCACGTAAGGAAGCTCTTTAACGTGACACCGTGGACGAGCATGATTCTGGCTGGATCAGACCACTTCTTAGCGGGTAAGTCCACTATCCGGCCGGACGGACGGACGGCACCCGACCTGGGTGACCATGAGACCCTGGGGACTCGCCGAGTTTTCTTTTTCCGCGCGACGCTGGAAGCGGAGAGGAATGTGTTTGCCAACGGGAGACGTGGACGTAAATGCAAATAATCGAGAAATTGAAAAACCCTCCCCCGTTCGCGCGGAACTACTTCGCGGTAACGTTTGCTCTTTCCACCTCTCTCTCTCTCTTTCTCTCTCTCTCTCTCTCCTCTGTTTTCGTTTTAAGACGCGGCGGCACGCGGGCCTCGGAATCGATATTGTTAACTTCCACCTGGATTATCCTTCCAGCCTTCACGCTCGACTTGCGGGATTACAAGGAGGATTAAATCGCCGATTGCAGCGGCGACCTGGAGAGAGAAAGAGAGAGCCTTGTGATCTCTCTCTCTCTCTCTCTCCGCATTGCGCAAGCGGAATTTTTTTCTCGGATTTTCCTAAGACGTGCACGTTATATTGCGGCGAAGAGAGATTTTTCCAAGGAGTGTGATTACTCGTTGAGACGAATGGATTGATCGCGATCGGAGAAGATTGGATTGATTATAAAATTATCAGAGGGGCAGGGAGGGAAGAGACTATTTTATCTCTTTTTCTTTTTTCGCGGAAACGCGCGTGCAACGCTGCGTAATTCCGTATCACGTAGTTTGTCACAAGGTAGTTACAACTGGAGCGATAATAAATTATTCCAGGTCATTATACGGCGCGTAATATGTCGCCGCCGCGTTAACGCGGCGTTCGATATGACGGCGACGATACAACCGATATCTATAGCGGCGAGAAAATCCAAGTTCAAGAGGACGGGAATATATATCGATGGTTCTTCGATTTTTATAATTAATTTTCTAAGAAACGGAAACCTGCGCAAAAGAGATTGAGTCTACATTTCGTGTTCTATACTTTATCTAAATTTGATTTATATTCTATTTTGATTTATTTAATCATTTATCAGTCTATTTTTTTTTTAATTCTTTGTCCATTCTTTTGCCTTCTCTGTTTGTTTTTTCTTACTATGCAGAATATTTTTCAATTGAAATAATAAATGTAATAATTGAAATTGTAATAATCGTAATAACGATAATAATATAACTACTGAAAATGTTATACGCTGTCTATATGGTCAAACAAAACTTTTATATGTTTTGAAATTAATCGTACTTTCCATATTTTGATATCATTTATGATTGTGTAACAAATGGAAGCATGTGTATTCTGCGTCTCTATCCTGCAGTATGTACAGAGCAAAGTTCTAATCTTGATGTTACACATTAATTAAGTTAATTAACTGCATGCGATAAAATGATAGTATTCTATATTCAAAAGTAAATGAAAAGTATACTGTTTTAACATACATTAATTAATAATTACTTCTTATACAAGTATGCATGTCTTATAATAAAAACATGTAATTATTTAAATAATTTTTGTTTTGTACATTATTTATATAGGTTTAGAAAAGAAATTGAACGGTTGTTATACAGTCTTATAGGTTTTTCGGCTTTTAGACAAGAGTGGTCATTATAAAAGAACGAAGGAAATAATCGATGGCGCTGGAAGGACAAAGCGAGTAAACTTGAATGCATTAATGGAATAGAAATTTTCATCTTATTAGCGCTGTGCTAAACGTTACGAAGCGCCATTTAGCATTAATATTTTATTGTAAATTTGTAAAAAAATTTCATAAAAAGACAAGAAAACATAATGAAAGAGCTGTAATGCAATAATAGATATATTTTTGCAAGAAAAAATCAGATACGAGATATTAAACTTCTAAAAACTTATGCATTTGTTAAAAAGTTTTACAAATCTTTTAAAGAAATTTTACAAAAATAGTATATTTTTTAATATTACGTTAATCTGACGGGGATCGTTTCAGTACCTGTGGAAGCGACTGCAGTTTTGGGTGCCGTTGCCGGTTTCGTAGTACTCCTGCTAGCTCTCTTCCTTTACTTATCCCGGAAGTGGTGCTTCACGCCGCCTTCGTCAACCGCGCTCTTCGGCGGAGTCTGTGTGCCCCTCTGTGAGTCCACCAACAGCTCCACATCTCAAATCTCGAAAAACATAGGTATATGATTTTAGTTTATATTCCAATTTCCATCCTGCTCTCCTTGCAAACTTTCATTCCGAATTCTCAAATTTCTTTAAATTTTACCCCCTCACGATCTGCGAAACAATTTCAAATTTATCAAATAAATCAGCGAGATGAATCAAACTCACGATTAACCTGTCGTTTCATTATGCTAAATTCCTGATTGAATTTTTGTAATAATTTATGTTTGCGGTTTTCTTCGCGGTATGAATAATTCATAATAATCGATACAATTTTGCCTTGTAGGGAAAGCATTCTCCTATTCGGATCCAGAAACCAGCTCCGATTCAGAGGAAGACGCTCTCCGACGATTAAACTCACGGTCGCTTCCTCCACCGGATACGTTGACTATCCAAGCGGAGGACGGACCAACTATCCTAGGTAAGTAAAGCAACAAAATAAAATTTAAATTTAATTAGAATTATAATATACTGCGCAACAAAATTAATGCAACAAAAATTTATATCGAAATTTCACTCAACTTCAAATAATCGTAACTTCGCGAAAACTTATCGTATTTGAAAAATTTTTTTTTTATTTTGAAGCTTGAAGTC
>VBVR01001850.1:0-26713 GCA_011638315.1 Tetramorium parvispinum | reverse complement strand
TAATCCGACTCATTGTGACACTCGACTGCGCTGCGATGTATGCGCGTGTACAAATACCGGGTGATCTATCGCTGCGAAAATTGGACAACAAAATTGGATAATTTTTCATTGGATCTCAAGACTGCCGTTTTCACGAAAATTTAATTAGTTGATCGAGATTCTCGCGTTCTTCTTTACTTCCTTCCCCGAGCTTATGTGTCTCGACAAAAAAATTCCATCCAAAAAGCAGGATATCTTAATGTCCATCATGTAATGGTCGGACGGAAAAGTGTATTTTTCCAGATAAATGAAATTCTTTTTCACCAAATGGATGAAAAATTACATTCCGAGAGATGCGTTCCTCGTTCGCCCGAGTATAAGATATATGTGCAGGATACCGCGAACGTACAGATGCAGTATCAATCACAAAGATCATTAGTCGCGGTACATAAGAGCGCATTCGCGAAAGCCGCTCTCGCTGAAACCGAGAACCGTCGGGGGAAAAACCGTCGCGCTTCTTACGCGTATCGCGAAGCTGAGAGACAGGAAACAAGATACTTCTTTGCCGCAGCCAAGAAAGAGCGACATCGACGTAACTGGAAGGATTGGAAAGGATAGAAAGGACTATATTCGCAAGAGGAAGGATGGAACGAAGTTCCTTTTACGTTTCTATCCGCGATCGGGAACATCGTTACCCAACGAAAGCAGAGTAGGGAAAACTTCATTCGCGTGCATGGCAATCCCATGGAAGCTCAAAGTTACAAGGTTGTCCGCGATGGAAAACGCGCCGGGACGAGATAGGATAACACAGAATTCTTATAAAGTGCCCATATATGATGATTTAAGAGCGTGCAAAAGTGCACGAAGAAGAGAGAGAGAAAGAGAAAGAGAGAGAAAGAAAGAGAGAGAGAGAGAGAGAGAGGATCAAGGAAAAATCTTGCGCGAAAAATCCCAGCTTCAATAAGAGTGTTTTCTTTGAGCAGTCAATAAGAGCGCTTCGGAAAATTCGAAATATTTTTCATATAAATATAAATATAATAAATAGTTTAGAGTTACAAAATTGAACGCATTCCTCTAAAGTTCAATATGCTTTTCAATCTATTCGAACCGTCACAAAAATATTTAACGAACGATATTTTTATATGCATTTTTATGGTTTTTTTTCGTGATACACTTATACTTCTACATTCTCGTATACATGTACATACTAATTAATACTACTAATTAATACTACTAATTAAAACTACGATATTTTTATATGCATTTTTATGGTTTTTTTTCGTGATACATTTATACTTATATATTCTCGTATACATGTACATACTAATTAATACTACTAATCAAAATTGTCTCTAAATTTTATGCACTCGTAAATGCACTGATTTAACGATAGTACGTTTATTAACTGCAAAGGAAGTCCTGAAAGCTCTCCATTATTACAATGCAGCGCAACTACATTCGAAGAGCGATTCGCGGATTTGCGAAGCCGCCTCTGAATTACGATCTACGTCTCTAATACCCAAGGATATGCGGTAAAGATATGGTTGAGGTTACTCGAGCCCTGGAAAATCTAGAGAAGCTTACTGAATGCGACCTTGACATTAGCCTTGTCTCTCAGCTTTAAGTACCGACCATGTCACTATTATATTCCCACAACGATTATATTCCATTTTCACGGATAAAATCATATTCTCGTGTTTTCAAAGCGAAAGTAAAACGAGGAGAATCTGCGTGATACGTAATCTCTACGTTCAAAGCGCATGTTACAATTGAACTAAAAGCAAATTCCAGGTCGTTCAGCGTTTGTTGATTGTGCAATCAAATGCATCGTTTTTACATCGTTATTAGCAAAACAAGAAACTATAGTTAAATGTCAATGAAAAACAAACTAACTGCATCATAAAAATAATCTCTTTTAAATTCCAATATATCCATTATTAAACAACATTTTTAAAAATTAAAAATATTTTTAATTCTTCTTTAAATCTTAGCCTGCTACGTAATTCTGCTACATGATTTCAAATTACTAGCATCAAGCTTATAGGAATACATTTTCGGCCGGTATAATGCGACTTGTCTCTTTCTCTTTTTCTTTCTCCTCTCACTTACTCTCTCGTTGTTTAGTCTCAGCAGAAATGCTTTTTAAATCCTTTGTCCTTTAAATGTTAACAGCAGTAGAGTTAAGCGTTAAGGAGTGCGGCAAAGTTCTGCGGTTCCGCACCGGGGGTTGCAGCTGCAGTTGCAACGCCTAGGCGTGGGTGCGCTGCGTCCTCGCGACTCGTGTCCCGGGAATTTCGTGGCCCTGGCTGCCTCCACCGCCACTTGCCGCCGCCAGCACCGCGGCCTCGTCGACGCGGGCGTACGAAACGTACCGGCGCGGCGCGGCAAGCCCCGATGTAACGATTCCGACTTTGTTCCGATAACGCGTCGTCGTTTCCGCACGCCGCGTGATGCATTGTCGGCGCATCCGACCGCGGGATTAATCCCCTAGATCCTGACACCCATTGTAACGGACGTCAATTCAACCGCAATTTACAATTACATTTTGAAAAAAAAATACGCTCAAAGCTCAAGTAAAATGCACTCTTATAATGATTAATATTCTTGTGTATACTTTTATGAAAATCACGTCATGTTTCAATGATCTTATTATTTGTAATACATAAATTTTTCAATTCGCGATAAAAATTAGATAAGAGTGAAAGATTAGAGGTCACATGCCGAGACATTTAATAAAAACAATGCAATATAACTGATTGTGAGAACAATGTTAGAAAGGAAAATCATACTTTATAATAACAGATTTTATATTACTGATTTTCATTAAAACGTGTGTTCAGAAAGCTATTTCGAGAGAGAATTGTTACAAATGATTAGACACTCGCAATGCTACGTGATATGAGTTATTTGTTGTAACATCTGTTGTAACAGGCTGCTCTGGATTTCTCCGAGCGAGAGAATTTAACCGAGTTAGGTACCGCAGACCGAATGTATCATATATTTAGAAGTTATAAATAAATATGAAATATCTACAATAATAATGCATAGGTTTCTTTTACATCTTTTACATCAGACACATTTTTGTATGATAATATAAAAAAAGATCGTAGCATTTAAATTTACTATTTTTGAAGAATTTTGGAACTGAACTGTATGAATAAAGATTTTCAAGTGAAAGCATCTAAAATTCAAGTCTGTATCCGAATAGTTTTACATTTTATTGTATACAAGGATCTTTGAAAACTGTGAGAAATACTTTTCTTGGAATTACAATATTTTAAGGAGAACACTTTGGCTAAAACTTTCCTCACAAGTTTTCTCACAAGGAAACCTCACAAAATATACCTAATATGTAGAGGAAAATTAACGGGCAAAATGATATTCTACGCGTAAACGATTTCCGCGAGGCTGTAAGATTTTCTCGCGTTTATTGATTCGATGTCGCGCCTTCATTAAAATCGTTCTACCTCGCGACAATCTTAATTGAATCTTCTTCATCTGTAATACCTGCATAGATTCTATCTTCTATGCTATGAAGGCTTTATCATGCTGCTGTAATATTGACGCTGTGACAACGAGGGACATTTAAATCCACAGTTACGCTTCTTACGCCTCTCTTTTTACATCTCTCACTATGAAAGAGTTATCTTACAGAGATGATACTCTGTCCTTCGTGCAATTAATAATGTACAATATAATAGAATCAAGAATACTAATATGTCAAAATCAGCGTCATATAATATATCAGCATATCGATGCTAATGTCGTCATTTTCATCTTCTTTTTATAATCACTCCTATACGTATGTATAAATAACGAGTCCCTTTTTATTTTTCTCTGTATTTTTAAATTCTATAAATATTGAATATCTATTCACCCACGTGTTTGCGTCACAAAGAAGAAAATAAATCATTGAGACAAAGGCTTCATCCAGGCGACTTAATCGCTATACTTGGAAAGTGTTAATCAGATTATTATTGCGCGAATAAAAAATGTCAGTATTCTGACAGAAAAATATTTCCATTGATCAACGTTCAACTATACACATCAAGAATACAGTAACTACAAAATATTTCATTTTTAAATCATGTCGCTTTTAATTATTCAAGTTTAATAATATTCTCCCAAAAAAAATTTACTTTCAAATTTTTTATACGTGTTACTTTATTTTTACATATTTCTTATTAAGAGTACAATTAAAGTGCTTAAATGCCTGTATACAAATCCTCACAGACTATTAATGTTTAAATTTAATTGATGACTTCTGTGAATGATTAATGGACATCGACGTGTTCGAATCTTGACACGCAACATTTATCCATGGGTTAACTTCACTAACACCTGCCGCGTCATTTGATAAATTGATTAAATACGATATGTATGATATAGACAACGGAAAGTAATAATTCATCTACATGGATAAACTAAACTTTCATAACAATGCAAAATATCTCGTATTCATTTGTTTTCCCAATGACAATTTATAAACTCTAACTCTCTTTTTCAAACTCAAAAATAATTATCGCACATTTACTGGAATATTTTACTAAACCCAAAACCGTCCAAGATTATAACTACTCAGATTTTCATGTAACGTAAATCTAGTTGAGAAGAAAGGACTTAAAATCAATTTGCGTTATTTTGCGAGGAAGTGAGAACAGCGCATAGAAACTTATTAAATTCCCGATAAACGTGACATTCATAGCACGTCGAAATTACCGTTTGGAATGTATGATTCGCGTACCAATAAGCTCACGATATAACTAGTCCGCGGGGTAATTATTTCCTACCGGTCAGGTAATTTCTAACCAGTATCGACGTTCGTGGAATATCGGCATTTCGCATAACGCGGCATGAGCACGTAGCTAAAGGCTGATCCACGATCATTTGTACTCGTGTAAAATAAGCTTTAACGAAAAGTATTATTTGCATCCACCAGCGTGAACTATGAAAAATTGGCAATTCAACAGAAAACGTTTTGCACGAATTGATAGAAAATTCCTGTTCAATAATCTTTAAAAAATATATCTCCGGTAAATATTTTATTCCGCTGACGAAGATTTTATTAAGATTATTATCAAATATAAAATTCATTAAAATAACGTTGTTAATTAAGTTGGGATAAAACTGCCTTTTATTACTAAAAATTTTATATCTATCGCAAAGAATCAATTTTTCGTGTACATGCGTATCTTCCTATGCACATTAGCATGCGATATAGTATCTAGACATATTTTTATCTTGTCCGTAAAAGTATGAATCGCCTTTAAATTATACGGGCAAACATCCCCGCAAGTCAATCATACAATCGTAACTACAGAGTTCGCATATGTACTATAATCATAACGAGAGTGTTTGCTACCATTTATATTTTGTCATTTGCAGACCGATACGCGAAAACTATCACAATATAATTCAAAATAATCATTTCTCAGCAATCAGCATTAATTAATGGCTACGAAAAGGCAATTACGTTAAAATCGACAAAGCTATTAGTTTTCAAAATGTACAGTGATTAAATAATTCAAATCTTTCAATTATATTATTTTCAATTTAATTTACATTCGATTTTATGCATAATATAGCTTTTCGTTTAAAACGCAAATTATATATTAAAATTTTAATTCATTTTATTGAGGAAAAATTCATGACTAAAAAAATAAGAGTATAATTAAGGAATATAAACTTTGTATTTGCGTTTATAACTTGAAATTTGCGTTTATATCATATAAAAGCAATCAATATCTCAGCAGATTTTTCTATGAAATTAATGTGAGATAAATACATATCCTTGATATTATATGTATAAGTATAAAAGATAAAGAATTTATTTTTCATCTACATTACAGAATTATTTTACAATGTGATAGTTAATGTACAATGCTTTTAATGGAGAGCTCATTTATTACGGAGTGTGGAAATTATTTTGTGAGAGTTCCGTGGTCAGTTTTCGCGAAAATTGACTCTGGTATCATAAATTTAATCGTTGCCGGAGAAACGTTTAGTGCATTTACGCTTGATAACATTTTATGCAAACATTAGTAAGTACTAGATGCCATAGACAATGAATATGGAAATTTCAGTTTGTAACTAGAGCAGTTATTACAAATATTAATGTTTTAGCATGCTTACGATAAATGAAATTCGATATAGATTCTTTAGTAATACATTAATTTCAGACAATAATGAGAAATTTGTTATTAGTATCAAATGTTAAATTTCCAGATATTAAATGTTTTCACGAGAATTTTCTATAATAACACGTTCATCGCATTTAATTAAAGGAAACCTGTTATTCAAATTTTTAATATCTTTTGCAGAAGCAATATTTTGAGTTAATCGGTTTAGGTTTTTATTTTACAAATTTCAATCATAATTACGCAACATCGATATTATGGTTTAACTTTGAAATATGTAATTTCGTTGTTTTAATTATTCTTTGTAATCGCCTGTGAAATTTTTCAAAGCTACATTTTTTTTATTAAACTTTTAAGGATCTTTGCAATATGTCTAAAATATTAAATAAGCACAAAAAAGTATACTAAAATAAAATTTAAAAAAATTAAGTAAGAAAAGGTAATGTACAATCTTTAATATCCTATGTTCTCATAATTAGTAATTAACTTGTTAAATATTAAATAAAAATCAATTGAATGTATATACGTAATATCGATTTATGAAATAAACTAAGAAAATCAGTGAACATCAATATTTCTCGCTTGGACTAAAATTAATAATAAATCATAAATTAATATGCGCGTATAAAAACAGTTACAGATTTAAATGCAGTAACTCTATGCAATACTATTGGCCAATTTTGATCAATATCATTTGTAATTAAAAATTTATTATATTTGTGAGATTTTCATATTATGAAACTTTCTCTACTTAATCTCCAGAATATGCAATTAAAAAATTACACGGTGATTGTGGAACTTTTGCACATGCCATCGCATAATGACCAGCATGCGTATCGATTACAGGCATCAATTACACGCTCGTATAACGAGAAGCCACGAGATTCCCTCCACGTCGTTACGACGCGATTCTCTCATTTACTTTTCCAAGGGAACGCTCCGTGAAGTGATTTCCGATCAGCGGTTTTCCTTCGAGGATTCCGAACGTCATTGCGCCGCGCCATGCTACTTTTTTTTCGTTTCTTCTTCTTTTTTTCAATTGCTCACTTTAGACTGAAGCGAAAACCAAATGAATCTCGAAGCGCTCGTGAGGGAGTAATGCCCCTTTGCGATGTTTCTATGTCCGGTAAAGGCAACGAATGGTGAAAATTGCAAATACTTTCCGTAACGATCCATTGTTACCAAGATATCGCCACTTGGGAATTTTTTTTTCCTTTTAATTGTGCTTCTTTATCTCAAAAATTATTCGATCAATTCATAAGATAATAATGGATATTGCACAGATACCGGAAATAATTTCAAAAAGAAAAAAATTTCATTCTTATATAAGTATAACTGATATTGGCTAACGATTATCCACAGATTCTTTGGACATTTCCTTATCGATTAATATCGTAAAATTTTATGCGCGAACGATTAAAGAAAGAATTAAACGATTAAACGGAGATGTCTGTAAGATATTAGAGCGAGTGTCTTCAGAGAACTTTCGAATCCGTCCAACGCAGACTCGCCGCTTGGAAGAGGAGGAGAAGTAAATGTGCCTGCGGGTTTTCGCGAAAGAAAAAAGAAACCAGCGAAGCTTTTGACCGGATAATGGGTAGCGTGTTCGGTGCGATTTTCAGGGCACTTTAAAGCACTCCTGGCGACTCGCTGTGCCCCGGGCACGGCGCTAAGCGCAGCCTCGAACGAGATCGGGAAGACTGAATACATCGAGGTCACGGATGCGCGGCAGCCGGTCGCACTCGTTCCCCGTTCGCTCTGGGGGGTACACTAGCCGCGGTGATCCCTTATTCGGGCCACAGGCTCGCCCCGGGTCGGAGAATGTCGGGCAAAGCTCGTTGGAAACCGCTAAAGAACGACTCTGCGACGAAGAGGCACGCTTTTCTTGCCGCGAAAGCTTTGGACTGTGTTGAGAGGGATGAAGGTTCGATCTCGTCATGGCGAGCGCTGCGGTTTTTTACTCCGACAGAGAAACAGAGAGAGAGAGAGAGAGAGAGAGGGCGAGACGGGGGGAGAGTTTTGCGGTTGGTCGGAACTCGACTTTGATCGGTAACGAAGGCCTCTCATCGAAGAACAACAATTCGGCAAACTGATCCGTGGTTCAACGTCGTGGTTACCTTTGCTGTTTGCCATTCTCTGACACACGGACTTGCCATGGAAAACGAACGCGACGCTCTCGTTTTGCGCATCGACAATTGTTCACGAGCTTTAACGGAAATGGGGATAGAAGCGATTAGAATGCATAACATGCGTAAATTTGATTTGGCCGCCGTTCTAGATGTAAATACTGCGCGTTGTGCGGCCCTAAAAAATAACTATTCGACGGGAAACATCGCTTCGTGATCCGATCTAGCTTTTCTTCTCGGAGCGAAACATTAAAGATACGTGAAATCCGTGTAAATTTATCGTTAGTTGTATTGCGGAATTAATCGAAATTGGAGAGCGGATTTGGGAAAATGGGATTCCGGTTGTAGAGGAGCGAGGATGGTAGTCATCGATTGCGCTTCCGAGAGAAACGTGACGCTCGAAGGGCGCCACGTGCGGGCTAAAGCGCGTCTCGTGATGTGGGTTAAGGACGGCAAGTGCGCACAAATCTCCGCATTCGTGGAACATTTCAAAATCCGGCGATACACGATCCTTTCGTCTGTCGCGGCGAAAAATAAATGCGACTTTAAGTAATTGCCATAAAAAACAGAATAAGTCTTCGGAAACGGAGAAATGAAGGAAGAAGCAAAGAGGGAAGAGAAGAATAGTGGAAGAGAAGCATACAGAATAAGATGATGGCTTCAATAACTCGTTGACGATAATAGCTGGCAAGCTGGCGATCGATGGTCAATCGTCGTAATTCTGGAAGGAATAATTTATTTCCAATGTACCCGATGGTCGATCTAAGGGTCAACTGGAGGATGGTAGGCGGAAGCCGATATACTAAACCGATTGTACGAACCGTACTAATAAATTATTCTATCCACGAACGTGCTGAGAACCATGGTGGCGAATTAGGTCAGCAAGTGAGAAGTAATGGAAGTCAGTTGTTCGAAAGCTGCCCATGAAACTGTGAAAGCTTCATTTCATCGCGTCCTAGTATCATTCGCGCATTAATATTACGCTTGTAATGTTATCTAATGTAATGTGGAAGAAGAGGAAATTTCACTAAAGATTGTTCTAAACAATAAATGAACAGTTTCAAGCAAAACGGAAAACAACACGAGCATCAATTTGTTAGAGCACTTGAGATAAACTGCTAATTCGATTATTTTTTTAAACAACAAAAAAGAAACTATTTATCTCTAAAAGATAACGTTTATCATTAACAATGAGATTAAAAATTAGCTTGTTGAATTTCTAATTTTGCATTATGCGTAATAAAGTTGATGTAAGAAAATGAAAAGTACCGGCAAGTTATGATGTTATTTTAAATAATCACATATTTATATAAAAATTTAACGTAGCTTGTGTTAAAGGATGAATAATCTCTATTTATCTTCTACGAAGAGTTTAGAAACGTGTCTACATATATATATATATATATATACTTATATAAAATTCTGCAGCTACGCCGAGAGAAAAATATAGTTACTTTTGGCCTCAACCATAATTTTATAATATTTCTAACGATAATTATGGTTAACATAATGATGCATATAGTCAAGTTAAGCATATTTATTGAGGCCAAAAGTAACTATATTTTTCTCTCAGTGTACAGGGGATTAAAAATTAATTATTCCTCACATTATTCCCGAGGGATTAATTCGCGTTGGAAAGTACGGTTCACGAGAGAAACTTAAAGTAATTTTCAAGGTCTTTCTGTTTAATTAAGAACAATTTCGACATCACGCTGAAGGTTATTAAAGTATTTTGTTACATCATACACGGATTATTTCTTGAAATAACAGTGAAGGAGCTCACTGGTCCTTCGAAACAAGTGCAACAAAACTTCTCTCACACAAGTCATTACGCTGTTAACGCGCGCTTTAATTAAATGCCACGTTCGACGAGAACGAAAAAAAGTTTTGAAACTGGGGCATTCGAACTGTCAGATCTTCCCAGTTTTCTTACGAAAGAATTCCCGGCCCGGCCTTAATTGCGCTGCGCAAAACGAACGCAGATCGCGATGTCAAGTGAAAAACCGAAAATCAGTACGCGATTCTCTCTCTTCGTTCGCCTCGAATTTTCCGGATGTTGAGATTGGCGACTGCGACGGCCTATGGAAATGCGAGTCACTGCCGCAGTCTCTCTTCACGTTGCAGTATCATTAGCGCCAAGAATAAAGAAGAGAATAAAGAAAGAATAATGAACGTCATTATGAAACTGTAGACGATTGAACAAAGAAAAAGGAATGGAAAAAAAGAAGTATAAGGTTACTACTATCAATGGCAACCAAATTCCATTTAAAAATTTTATCGCGTCAGTGGAATAGATTGCCGTAAAAAGCGATTGAAATCTAATTTATTAATACAGGATTAGAGCGGATTTCCGAGACCTTTTTTTCGATTCGACAAATAATCTGGGTTCTACAAAGGTTACATAGAAATTTAATCCAAAATCTAAGCAGAGCATTTCCGAAAATCGAGAGATAATTAGAAAACATTTCTTCTGCATACTTCCTTCTTTTAAATAAATATTTCGTTTTTAGAATTCTAAAAAATAATCTTAAATGTTACATATTAAAAAATCGCGATAAAGACAATCAACGTAGTAAATATTGTTAAAAAATAACTGATTCCGAGTAATCTATCGCGGTAATTAACATAATTTTGAGTGAGCATGTGTAGAAGATAACGCGCAGAACATAACATTTATTACACGAGTTTGATAACGCGCGAGATTTACGGCAGAAATGGAGGCGCCACATCCCATGGAGAGAATCCACTGGCGGTATACTAGTCGCTTTACAATCGATTGCAGAGAAAGCTTTACCGGCTGTCGGTTGGAAAGAAAGAAGAAATTATAGTTCATTTCTCTAAGATTTTGATCAAAATTCCCAAATTTGTTCCTTTCCCTGAGATATATTATAGTAACAAATATTTTTTCTAGAATCTTCTGTTAATTTTTCATCGGCTTTTACCATGTAAACCTGCGCGAGGTTTTATTGATCGCTAACACGCAACTCTGAATCTTCGTGAGAGATGGCGGCATGCTTCATTTAAAACAGGACTAAAAAGACTTAAAAACCCTGTGATAACAAAACGAACCTTATCCTTCTTTGCAATCACGCTTGTGTTTGACAAGCATCTTCGATTATGCTAATGTAATAAAAAACAAATAGATAAAGAAACGAGAGAAAGCGACTGAAAAGCTTTCTCATATTAAGCAAAATTGATGCAAAGTTCACTAAAAGAAAGACTGACAGAATGCTATCCTTGTAATATTAAATCGATATTATACGCTGGCCTTAAGAAGGTTGAAAATAACCTGGGTCAAAATAGATTCAAGTAAATTAAATATCAGCGAGTTAAGCAAAAATAAAAAAAACTTGCGAGAAATATCAATGTCCAAACGGAAAAGCTTTAATTCGTTTAAGCCAAAAAAGATATTTGTCGAGTTTTACTTTGTTAAAAATAAATTTAAAAAAACTTGTGACGTAGCTTTTTATTATGCAGCATAATATAATTTCCTTCAAAAATTTAATTTAAACCCGGCAATAAAATATATGAAAACAAATTTTTAATAAATGAAGGTTTGTTGATAAAACTAATAATTACTGCATTTTCCTAAGTTTGTAGATAAAGCATGTACTTAAATGCTTAATAGGATAATTCACGCGTTATTAGCGCTTTAATTACTTTCATTTGTTATTTTCATTTCTTATGTACATATAATTATTATGTTTAACTAAACTATAAACTCCTACAAATTCTATAATTGTACAGATAATCTCATCATCAACTTACAATTCCGGCGCAGAACCAAAACATAGTGTATTAATGCAGTCATGATAAATAGTCGAGACAGTTATACATACCTGAAACAGAAAGAAAAAAATACAATTGTATAACAAATTCTGTGTCGTTGTAAAAATTGCATAGTTCATTAGCCTAAAAAAAGAAGTGACTTGGACGTACGATTACGTACAAATTTATCAAAGTGTTGTATACATAACAGCCACTTAAATTTATGACTTATCCTGTTGCAGCACGCGCTTTGAATTAATTATGATTTTATCGAAGCATTCTGCTTCAATACAACCTGGCCGCCGTCCAACGCGAAGTCACGATTTTTCTTAAGCGACGTACACGTGGCTCAAATGAATTCGACTCGTCATACTAATTCGTAATACAGAATTGCAAAACATATTTAAATTTTAATGGGATATTTGCATGACGATCGAAATTACCACTGGCTATTTTGCTAGAACATCTGTTTCGATTCTGTGACATTTCCATTTTAAGATATAAAATAAAATATAAAAATCTCTAAATCTAGAAAGATATCAACTTAAAGCAACCAGCGACAAAAAAAGAGATTTTTTTTTTACTGGAAAGAGCAACATAGATGTAGGGCACAGATTAAATATGTTCCGCGAAATACAGCGTGAGACATTAAATTAAATTAAAACTAAGAAGAAAAAGTAGTTGTTACCATACATATTTCGATAATTATTTTACTGCAATATCTTTGAGAGCACATACTTTCCATGTTTAAATCTAAAACGAATTTTAAATATTTTCTACATATAGTTCCATTAAATAGATTAGTAAATAATTGAAGAACAATCATTGCTGAGATTATATTTTTAATATTAACATACAGTAATTCTGTTACACAGCTACTCGGCATATGAAACTTTAAACAGACGAAAATACGTATCGTTTTAAATGGTAGCTACAAATAACTTCAAGACTAATTACAAATCAACTCGCGAAAAATTAGTTCGTGCGATCCTTCCACATAGATAATTACAAACTAACACGAAACGCCACCAAATTTACTTTTTCCTTTCTCTTTCTGCCTCCCTCTCTCTCTCTTTGAAAATTGAAAGATCCTTTACCTTCTACGTTCCTTTGAATTATACAGCAGCACGATAATGAGCTTTCATGCGTTTCAAGTATGCGTTTCTGTTGATTCTTGTATGTAATTTTACTCTCAACCGAATCGCACTTCAAGTGATACTCGAAAGAATGAGAGCGTGAAAACTTGGAAATTCATGACGGTGTTATGCTTGGTATAATATTAAATTAACGCACAACTCTAATTACTTGAACTGTGTGCACTCATATGAATACACATAGGACAATGAGTAAAGAATGATTTTCGAGTCGTCGACATGACGCTTGGAAAAGCAATGCAGAAAGTCGACTACAAAGCAAAGCAGAAGTGTTTAAACTTTTCAAAGACGTTACAGAAACCAATTATTATCGTTGGCTATCCTTTGAGCTGTGAACTTTACGATAGGTTTGAGATAAATTTTACTTTGTCGAAAAGTTAACAATGGATTACAGTAATTTTCAACTTTCAAAGTTAATAATTTCTTAAAGTCAGTTTCAACAAACTTCCATCTTCTGCACGCTCCTTTAATTAATTAATATGCATTTTTTTTATCGAAGAAATATCTTGTTTTCTCGTATCTAGATTTTTGTGAATACTGCAAGCAAAAGTGCAAATCTCTCCGAGTGAGTCTGCTTCTCGAAGACTTAATGCTCGACGAGGAGCGTCGTTTTGTTGGAGCGCGACGACACGCGTCGCCGTCGCCTCGACGACGCCGACGCGTCTAATTTGATTACAAAGGAAACCGTCGCGGACAGCACGATTCGCTGCTTATTATGCGCCTCGCGCGAGGTAGACGCACGAGAGCACGGCGACATACCTACGTACGACACGTCACACGCGCGAGGGACACGAGTTGCCTTCGCACCGTGTACGGCGGCATTGTTTTCCACAGCGAAGCGCTCTCATACGCCTTCGAAATACATTCACCTGCGTGACAGCGGCGTGATCAATGGCGTCGTTGTGCTAGACGGAAGAATATAAAGATGTCAACGCTTGACCCTCTAAAGTGTCATCTCGTGACGCGAGCATTGTGCACGTCCAAAAATCGAGGGAAATTCTCAACACACCCGACGTTTCCGAGGGATTTCAAACCCGAGAGGCGGATCTAATTCAAAATGAATTGTTATTTTTACTTATATCATTTTGGTGACACTTATTTTTACTCGCGCGACTCAACGCACGCAGATCTGAGCAAATCCAGCTCTAGTCTAGAGCCTGAATAAACAAAGTTAAAGCTCTTAATCTGCAAAAGTGCTTGCTCCTTATTATTGCAATAATTTAACAGCGGAATTGTGGAAATAGGAAACGTTTGAGGGAACCTTTCGTGTTTCTTTTATCACGAGAAAACTCATGTCGTTACGATGGCGACGTGTAAGTGCGCGTTGAATTGCAAATACGTGGCTCGTGCAAATGTCCACCCACGCACTTCCGGTGCTAAGGGGTTAAAGTGCAGTGAGAGAGAGAGAGAGAGATAGAGAGAGAACCAACACGCGATATACGTACGCGACGATATTGCGCGAAAAACAATTTACGCGTACGACCTTACTCGTCCCGTGCGACGTATGTCTCTGACATGATTTCGCCGTGCGTCGACGAAACAGGCAACGCGATTGTATCCGTGCCGGTAAATACGGGACGCAGTGCATAACAGTAAAACGGAACCGTAGGATGAGCTCATACGTATGTAGGCGTGCACGTGTACCCATCTATGTATATGCAAGTGAATGCGAGAGCTGCGCGCCTTGTGGCAGTGACAGTTACGCGTCGCGAGACGCGCACGACCATTACGAGCCTCGATAGTTTCGGCTCGCGACTCCGCAATGCCGGGCATCACACGTATGCACGCGCGCATGCCCGCGTATCTGTATTTAGAGGGTGTGAAAAATAATGCTATTTGATTCTCGGCCCACTCCTCATCCATCCATCCCGCTGGAGTGACAGCATGTAGCCGACGAACTTGCACATGTATGATATTTTGTCGGAACACGGATATTGATTATCGGGCCTGATAAGCGCGATACGTAGATTTAATCGAGGCAACGAAATAAGTTGGGCGAAAGACACTACCCCGACTGTAATTGCAGCCTAACGAGCTTTGTCATTAGTGACAAGTTAACATTACGGAGAAACTTCCACAAGTTGCAGCTTCGCGCGCGCGTATAAATGTGTGTGTAGAGTTTAACGGCACAATTATTTCGCGTATTTGCTCGGTGATAAACACTTTACAACCTGTCGCCGAGATAATGAACATACATTTTTATCTTTTTAGACCACATAGACCTTAATCTTACTCCGTTTCGCGCACGTAAGACTTGACTCAACAACGTATAACGCGATTATATAAATGAATGTAAGAATTTGAATAGTAAAAACATGTATAGAAATAAAGACACAGAGATACAGTATTATTTCACAATAACATGTACGTAGCTAATTGATTAGCAGAACTCTTAATATAAATGCACATTATTCACATCATCACTATTTCTTTGAAATATGGAATAAAATCCAGTAGGAAGATTGAAAATATTTATTCTATTTCTGGATAAAATGTAGGAATGCTCAACCTAGAGAGTAATCAGCAGCTAAAATAAACGTTCAGACCTTTTTAAAGTTTTAAAATTTAATTGAAAGAAACGGCGTAATCTTTAATCTCGTATTTTTTAATAAAATTAAAAAGATAATAAAAAGTAAAGTACGTTCACTTAATGTTCGATATTAATTAAAAATGTAGTTCTCTTCAAAGGTACACTGCGAAACGTTATCTCCGGACTAGTCTCCATTTCCGAGCACTTTATCGACTTATTGAAAGCGCGTACTCTCGCACATGTGCGTAAACACGTGCACACACATATACATCGTGCAACACCACTCGGGAGGCTTTCGGGTTCAGGTGCATTTTCGTGAGAGCTCAATCTCAAACGGTACCGACCTTGAAACAGATGCGACAGGCTGGTACCTTTGAAACACGTGCAGCCCATAATAAATCCCATCATCGGTGCGGCTGTCGCCCAGGATTCTCCGGCCTGCCCTCAGCTCGCGAAGCGGCGCGGAGAGGAGCGCAGCGCGACCGATCCGAGGGGCCTGAGAATCGGGGCCCCGATCCACGACGTCCACGACGACGACGATGACGGCGACGGTGGTGGCAGCGGCGGCGGCAAGAAGCTCGCCGGCGGTATTCCCCACGATCGACGAGCCTCACGGGCGCAGCGAACGATCGAGATCGCGTAACCGGAAATGTCTAACCGGCGGCACATCGCGCACTAACGACGACAACGCGCTCCCGCTCGCTTTTTTAGGCGTGGCTCACCGAGGACGCCGCGACGCGCACTACCATGGACAACGATCGGCGGGGACTAACGGTTCGTCGATCGCACGTATCGACGCTACGTGATGCTCGATGAGTTGGGAAGTCGTTGATCGTTGCTGTAGATCGACCGAAGCACGAATGTGGTGGCATAACGAGCGACGAATGAGATCGTCAAAGTCTCGATTTAATGAGTCCTGAATCGTTTGTTATTACGGCAATCGACGTGGTGGTATTAGATGAACGAATCTACGCTGAGAGAGAATGCGATGAAAGGATTATTTAGTCCTTTGCATAGCGCGATAATAGAAGGAAGTAGATAAATTGGCAGACTGTTCCGATAAGTTGCGGCTCTTTTGTGAGAACCAATAGTCAATTAATCGAAAATTATCCTTTCAACAAGGATTCCTATTTTCAACTAATTGCAGCTGGTTGATCTTTGTAGAAATGTTAGATTCTGTCTGCAGTGCGCCGATTTGCTCATATAGTCAAATTAATACTCCACTCTCATCTCTAATTTGAATTGGATTAAATGGGCGTCGTGCGTCCATAAATGACATGCTTTCATTATTTGTGATTACAACATTTAATATCGTCCTATGAATTGACGATAAAAAGAAAATTATCTACATATTTTTTTCTATTTGCAACTTTAAATGTTAATTGATTCAATTAAAGTATTACTGTAAGTATTAATTAAATAAGTCAAATAAGTCAATATATGAGTCTAAGCAGAAATTAATTAATTATATGCATAGATCAGAATTTTCATCACAATTTTATCAGGCTATAAAAATAATTGTTTAAATGTTTTGAATAATAATTATATAGTATTTTAAGATTAACTTAAATTTAATTTAAAATAAATCAAGATAAAGATAACATAAATTTTCGTATTATATTGTCATCTAGGTTATTTGATTCCCTCTTCCGATTAATATTTGATGCCTTCTTCTCCTGACGATTGTATTTCTGTCATCTCAATCGTCAAAACTAGGCAATCGGAAATCAGTCAAGTGTCACTCCACGATTCTAACGACATACCGTCGTGGTTCCGCCGTTGCCTGCGAAATTACGATAAGATTGTGTATCGCGGATGAATTATTCCCTACCATTTTTCAATACAATTTAACGATATGCTGGCTTATCGCCGTCCATTCTCCTAGTGCAAATCGAAAACAGAAAAACAGATAACAACACGTAATGATAACAGTTTTAAAAACTAGGTCATCCATAAATCGCGATTTCTTTACACATAATCCGCGGATTCCGCTTTAATGGGGGAAAAAAAACTTATAACTCGTCATTAACAATCGTTGCACGAGCAATGCCAATTTGTGCCAATATAAATATAAATTTCTGTCACATATAATATGTGCTCATGAATAAGCTTGTCTAGTTTAATGTTACTTTAATGTTACTCGGTCAATTCCAGCAACTAGAATTAGCTGATTTAAAGTTTCAATGACCTTTTCCCTCCACTGAAAGAAAAATATAGTTACTTTTGACCTCAACCATAATTTTATAACATTTCTAACATGAAATATGATTGACTGAACTGTATGCATCATTATGTTAACCGTAATTATAGTTAGAAATATTATAAAATTGTGGTTGAGGCCAAAAGCAACTATATTTTTCTCTCAGTGTCTCTTTATAGATACATATCTTCTTATCCTTTAAATGTTGAATACTCTTTTATTACGGAAGAAATCAAATGACAGCAACATGGAAATATTAAATCCATAATTCTTGCTGATATTAACTAATGTATTTTAAAAAGCACCACATCCATTATTCGTTATTATACCAATGCGGTATTTATTAAAGCACCACGTCGTGCATTCGGAAAAACAAGTGAAATATATTATTTCTGACTGCATTTATTCCTCGCAGCTTTATTAAAACTTGTAAAAAACATATGCGCCTGCCATTCGTGTCAACATTCGTACACCGACTTTCAGGATTTCAGCCGCGGATTTCTCCCGAGCGCGATTGCATGATTAATGCGCGCATTAATATTGCCATAAGTTTCCTCGAATAAAATACGGAAACGCTTATTAATGTCGTTAATCTACGGGCTCGAACGATGGCAAACCGAACAGGGTACGCGCAATGCGCTATTATTAATTGATAAATATTCCTCGCGCGCAATATGCTTCGCCGCGGTAGCAACGTCTCTGGCGGCTTTTGCACTGAAAAATATGGCCGATTAAATCATACATTATAAACTTGGACGTAAATTACGCTTATTTCGCATGCATAAACGTCGCAACTCCGGATATAAATACGGCGAGAGAGTTCAAATTTCCGCGTCGCTCTCCATTTCGTACATTTTCATTGATCTAGTTGCCGTCTCTGCATAATTTTTCACATTATAAAACTCGCTTAGCAAAAAGCACGAAATTACTCTGTAAGAAGTAGCTGAATTTGGTTGCAGGTACAAAAATTTTGCAATTTATATAAAGGCACACAAACTGCTACCAAAAAGAATCGTCAGCGCTCTTTCACACGTTCCATTAAATGGAAGAATTCGTGGCCGAGGAGATTAACCATATACGAACGGAATGGAAAATGAATTTTCCGTGCAGACTGTGCAGCGCACACACGTTTTATCACGGGAGAAGCCGCAGACGCGCAAATGTAGCGTGGACGCAGAGATTAAGCGTGGAAAACGTGAGTCTCGCGTACTGCCATGGATCACTCGGTTACTAATTATCTTTGCTATCACCGGCTATTCTTGCCTCCAATTGTTCGTCACTGTACATTAGTGGAACGCGCGGCGTCCACGGAGGGGAATACGCGGACGTAGGATCAATGTGGTACGTGCCATACGGGAAACGGGATCAGGTTGTGTGCCGCGGAGCTCGGCAAATACGTGACCATTGGCCGTTGCTCCTCGTTTACATGGCGTTAATTAATCCCGTGTAGTTTATACACGCATTTCGATCCCGTGATTTTCCAGGCGCAGCCGATAACAATTGGAAAAACCGTATGGAAATTCGGTGTCAGTACGTTCGCTAAATTAGTGGATATTGTTTCATAAGCACGACAAATTGCACGAAATCAAATCTCGTCCAATTATTCGCTTTCTGTGTTGCTAATTATCCCGTATCAATAGGAGAATACACTGGCAAAACAACGTCAAACGTGAATTTAAAACAAATTGCCGGTATATCGAGAAGGGCAAAATATGCGATATGTTGTTATATATTAAGGAATTTTTCAGCGTTTTGTCTACCAACGGTTGACTAACAGACCGATTGGATTGTGAAGTAGATGTGCAATTTGGACGCACACATGCGAAGAGTAGGAAACCATTTCCTCAGCAGACGGGATGATTACGATGCGAAGTTGCACGCGAAGTCTACACCAGTACTAACATCGACGACCGTCGTGTCTGACTACACGCGGACCTTCACTACTGCGCGCCTCTCTGACATGTTGCTGCCACTAGAAAGTTAAAATAACTCGATTCTGAAGGAATTGCATGCGCGATGGCTACTTTGAAATTATTTCTATTGTCCAATTTAGTTAATAAATAGAAGAAAAGGAAGAAGTGTTAGAATAAAAAGGACTATACATTTTTGCAAGATTTATGTGTAAGGTTTAATAAAATTCTCATAAAATGGAACTTGCCTAATTTTCTATACGTTTCGATAAAAACTAAATAAATTTTGGTAATAATATATTTTTATATGTCAATCTTACATATTGATTGCAGAGAAATAAAATGCTTTCATCCCTAAAAAATTTGATTCAAAACTGATAGAAAATATTAGCACTTTATCCGATAACGGAAGAATGAACGCACATATGTACTTATTTGTTTCTGTAATATTCTACTCGACGAATGTGTATTAAATTATCGCGAACATAACGTGGAAATATTTTCTATTTGTGATTGCAGGTCATAGTTACATCGAGAACGACGAATATGTATTATATAGACAATAATGTATTGCGTTATTGTGACCTAATTAAGAATTTTATTGAATTTTCAATACAAGAAAGCAGAATTTAATAAGTACTTCTCCAGTTACAAACTTTATGAAAAGGAAATCGATAATCGAGAACAAACACAAGCAATGAAAAAAAAACGATATTCACTGCTTGCGGATTTCTACTTCATAATATAAAACCAACTCACTGTAGTATACGTTTCATATTGTAATCTTTCTATTTCTTCCTTTTATAATAAATAGGGTCTTTTTGAAAATGCATTTCAGAATTAATATACCGTCATTTTAATACGATTATAGATTTAACAGCAAAACAAAATGGATTTAATTTTGCCCCTTAATTAAATTATGACTATTGTCATGTATGTATTAAACTGAAAAGAGAACGTTATAATCGCGATAAAATCACATAATAATATTAATGTCACGTTACAGAGAAGTAATGAATAGAAACAGTATTAATTAGGGTATAAATTTTGATATTTTTGTTGCAAAATCGAATCATTGTAATTTGCTTAATAACGCAATTATCATATAGTTGCTACAAGTATGCAATTTCATCATATTTAATTGAATCTCACTAATATATATAATCAATTTTTACGAAACACATTAAGATTAATCGATTGATATTGTATTATAATTTCGTAATATATTCGTAATATAATTACGTCATAATGACACATATATGTATGATAATTTCTCGTAATAAATCATCCATTATTTTTAGATAAAATTAAATTCAGAAAAAGTCGATGAAAAGGAGAAATAAAATATTGCCAATTCGTCTCTAAAATAAACATGATTATTAATCTTCTCATTTTGTCTCATTACAACTTTACTGTCACCTTCCTTTTCAATCGACACACTCGAATTAGACATCAGCTTTATATTTTTTATTCTTTTCTTAGACATTTTGCTGTCATTTCATGGAATAATTTTAATTTTTGATAAAAATAACATGAGATAAAAATGTCACGTTTTAATATGTTTCTTGTCAAAGATAATAAATTTCCGTTATCGTTAGTCTCGCTAAATGGACTGTATAACTGTTTTGATATTGATGTCTCTCCGATGATATAAACTCCACAATTATATTCGAACGCGAACTACGTGTTCCTGATTATTCCCGAAATTTACTAGTAGAATTAACCAAGTTATATACAGCGTCACATAATAAGTTCTCGAAATTAACATGCATCGCGATATCGCTTCCAAAGTTCCAAAGTTCTCGACGCAACCACCCGCATAGAAATGATACCGATTTAGCAAAATTATTCGAGATTTATTTCAAATTTAATTTACACCTTTTCTGTCGCGCGCTTATTAACGAAGTACGAGACGCGCGTTAATTTTAGCATAATTTTCCATTTTTCTTCGCGCTCGCGCCGTAGACCGAATCAACAAAATTTACATAAGTACATTACGACTGCCAGCCAGATGCAATTTCATTCCTGCAATTATGCTCGCTGCAAGAAACGACAGTTTGTGCAACTCTCAATTAAAGGAATGTCCACCGCTTTGTTAATATATCAGCCTCTCAATTTGCAACACAAAGTTTACAATAGAGAATAAAGCTCATAATAAGATATAAGACATAATACGAAATAATAAGTAATAAAATAATAGGGGTACAAGATGCTATCAATTTAAAAATATAAGAAATTTTTATAATTTAACTAATAAAATTTCATAATATATAAACTATGTTTTCGTTTTATAAAATATCGTATTTCAAATGAATCTTATACATTATGCTTTTGCTTTAATATGTTATGTATATTGTACAAAATTGACCATACTTTCTTGATTACGAAATAATTTCATATCTCTACATTTCTAGTATCGATAATTTTTATTTTATATATATTCGTGAGCCAAATTTCGCATATGTACAACTGTATGTTTCACAGTAATAATACCATAGAATTTACTCACGGCAACTTAATTGCAAAATATTGTGTAAACCGGATTTTATAACAAATTAGAAAGATATAGACATAATGAATTATCAAATTTTCAACAAAAAAAGAAACAAATAAATGAGCAACATCTGTTATAAAATATTCTATATATTACGGTAAAATAATTTTATTTTGCGATACGTACACAAATAATTAAACTATACAATCCCGAATCTAGCAAGTAATTTTTCATTTATAAATTTTTCATAATTTCGGAATTTTCATAATTACTTTTTAGAAAAAAATAATAAAAAATTATGTGTAGAAAAAAAGCTTGGAATATTATAATAATTCAGAGTATCTAAAGGTAACTTAACAAAGTGATAAATAAGAAAATTCGCATTTCTCTCATAAAGTTATATAGAATCGAATATTATGGGAAAATGATTGGCATCATTCGTCGAACGATAGATATCGCACGCGAGAAAATACATATAAATGTAGACTCATGCAAGCGGATCGATCGCGCGGATAAACGACCAGGATATTCACTGCAGCTCTTCTGCCTTACAGAAGGATGATGATGCACGAATCTGCAGACATTACGATATAAAGAGTGTGAAAAAACTATTAGGTTCCATCGATGTGGAAAAGAATCAGATAAATATCGGCGCTGATCGATGAGTGATCAATTTTGAACTGTCCATCCTTTCTTGCCGAAAAAAAAAAGATTGATGTTCAAAATGATAGAGCGAATAAAGCATGGTTAACTGTTTATCGATAACTGTGTGACAGTATCAAAGAGATGTATCAAAAACAATGAATTGAGATAAATCTTCAGCAAATCTTTAATCTTTGCGAAGAAAAAATATAGATGAAGCGGATAAACGCGATCACCAATATTCAATGAAGATAATTTGCAATTGCTTAGTCAATTGCGTTGAGAAATAAGAAAATGTTAAGGCGATAAAAGTGCCGTAATGAAAGACCTATGTAATGTAAAGAAAATTACGCGGACAAAAAAAAGCGTAAGAAAAAGAATGTAAATTATCGCTGTTCGAGCTCGATCCTATTCGCTACCGAATCCTATTCAGTATGCAACGCGGGAGAAATACGCGGGAAATCCTTCGAAAGGCAGGCCGGAGTGAATCAAGAGTGGAAACGGTGATTTACATCGTGAGAACCCAATGTGGCTTGCTACGACTTTACTGGATTTAACAACGTAAGGTCGAAAACGTTTTCGAGGTTGGATACTTTGATTTTCCGACTTAGTTAAAATGGGAAAACCAATCATCCAATTGATTGGCTTAAACTTGAAACCAAAGAAGATAGCATTCATAAATCATTTTAGATGATGACACAGATAAATACTGATTAACTGATTGATACGATATCGATCAAGTATTTTTAAATATATAACATAAATGTTTTATAAAACACTTGAAATTGCAGAAGTCAAAGTAAACTAAATATTTGATTATATGGATTTCCGATATGCCATTTAAGATAATTGAGTTTCTTTTTCTTTTTCTCATATTAATTTTATATCACTCGGAATATATCTATAATATTAATCACATATATTCCACAATACTAAAATAATTCTACTTCTATGCACATATATAATATGAGATTCATTGTTTAATATTTCTCAGAAAATTATTTATCTACTTTTAATTTTATAATTGTAATGTTTTTTTCTCAAAAATTTAAACGCATATCATCCAGAAAGAACACATTATGAGAAAATGCTAGTTCATGGAATCTTTACAATTGCGCGATGATCTAAATTTCAATGATTTAAATTTCGACTTCCGTTTACTTCCATCTGAAGTGTCTTGATCAAAGAAATTTTCAAGAGGGACCAATTAGAGAATGGAAGCCGACACCGAGATTGCGAGCGTTTTAGGGTCGGTCCTTTACAAATTAAACTGCAATTGAATCTGCATAATCCGCGTATCTCTCGTAGCAACGAACCACGTTTGATCGCGCGAACGATGCCGGCCGCTATTCATTGTTGCCTCGCTCGGAAATAACCGGTTGAACCACTGACATTGAATGGCAGGGAAAAGCGCGGAAATAACGGACAGTGTGAAGAGATACGCCTTCCTTTCATTCGTCTGCTAGTAAAGCCGGTCAGCGAGGCGCCACTCGATTCTTCGTTCCTTTCAATCTTCGATGATTGAATAGAAGCGATTGCTTCCGTGTAAAGTGTGAGGAGTAATTAATTCTCTGGCGCAGCGCTCAATTTTCACTTTATTTAAAAAAATGTACTTATATTAAAATAAATGATAAAAAATCAAAATGCATCCGCCTTGTGTTTCAATTCATCGGTAATTTCTCTCGATTTTCCTGCAAGTTAACTTTCCTTTTTAAGAGCTTTCGCATTTTGCTAACTTTAAGAAAGCTATTACTTTTAAAATATGAACTCAATTCTTTTTCTTTCACAGATAATAACGATTGCATTATTTTAGCATCTCTGGACTTTTCTAAATTTTACAAATTTTAAAAATTATTCGAAAACAAAACGAAATTGTAAGACTAAAAAGTTGCTTCTGAAATAGAAGAATAAAAATAAATTGAAATTGCGCAGATCCAGTCGGTGAAATCTGCGCTCTTTCGGACCTCTCCGGATTTTATGGGAAAGTTCACCAAAAGGAAAAGGATAAAAATGCTACGAGCCGCTTAAATTTTATACCGAGTTACACTGCACGTTGTAAAGCTTGCGCAAGGAATCAAGCCGATAGGTCGATACGCTCGCTACGCGTTCTGGATCGATGAATACCGAATTGCCTCGCGGTCGTTAGATAATGCGTGGAATCCATCCATCCATCGAATCCAGGTCGCAGTTCGCCAACCTACCTACACCCTGGCCGATGACGTAAGGTTCATGACGCGCGTCGAGCATCCTCGAGGATGCAAAACTAATCGGCCATTAACCTTCATTGTACGTCAAAGCATATTATTGCATTTTGCAAATATTTTGCAAAAATATCCAGAAATTAGAACGAATTTTCATAATCTTGTTCTGCTTGATCTAAAAATATTTTCCTACGTACATGCCACTGCATATTATTTTTATATGTAAAATGTTGACATATTAAGTATGTGCAATACATCTTTAATTAATTAATCCCTCATCTATATACATTAAAAAAATATTTTAAAGATACGAGAAAGGAAAATCGGACGTCACGCGATTAATTTAACGCGACACAAAAAAGCGGAAAATTAAATGTTCACGCAGGCAAATGGTATTAAGCGAAACACAACATGATCGAGAAGTATATTGCTTCATACCGCAAAGTCGACACGATTCACATTAGAGACAATCCTTTGATCTATTCTGAGATTTGCATACGGCCCGCCAGTGAAACGTGCGTGTGTTCCTTTGTCGCCACGTATACATTTGCGTGTACACGTATGCACTAGCCACCCCCGCGCGCTATGAACGTCGTGGTACGGAACGCAGAGTACGTTCGTTGAACTTTGACCCGGAAATGGCGACGGCGCGACCGCTTTGCGCTTGGCCTTCGACAACAGGTCGACGAGATACGCGCATACGGCGTGCCGTTGGCGAGACTTTTTGGGAAACGAAAGAAAGAAGGTTACTTGCCGAAAAACGGTAATCGTCGATCTCTCTGTTTTGCGAGTCTAATGATTCTCAGTCGAATTTCTCAAGAATTTCATTCGGAGACGCGTGTTTTCGCATGAGATTCGAAACCTGAACTCAGTTCTCTTTATACGAAAAAGACGAAATAAAAAATGTTCATTCAATTTTAGGATTATTCAATTATTTTTTCTACTACGATCCATATTTCTATAATTGAATCAATGTGTTTAAGCTATCTAATTCTGACTAACTTAATTTCCCTTCTCTGTTGAAGCGGAAATATAATTCAGCGAAATCAAAGTTAGTTAACGCTACTCTAAGACTGATTATCGATACACGTATATACATACGATATAGCAATTATTGTACAATCCACAGCGGAACAATACATATGACTAAACTCAGGAGGAATATGTGGATGAGAGATGGTGGAAGGAGAATATTTCGCTAACTAAAATTCCTTCTGCAATAGCATTCCTGTGACTGTTCATTAGGAGGCAAGAACTTCATGTGTAATCTACTCAATGCTTGATTATATCATTGTTGAATTGCACTAGTGTTATTCATTTCACGCATGGGTGAATTCAAATATTATAACTTACATAGATAAACTCACAGATAATGACTCTGCGTAAATTATTTTATAAAGAACAAGTATAAAGATAAATTGAAATCGGTTTTCTGCTGGTGATCAATAATTTAGAATAACTGATTCTGAATTTCTCCATTTTATAATTCCAATTCCATTTTTTAAAATTGCGAGTCTATATAAATCAACAATTGTTTTTATTTGGTAAACTTTTATCAGTATTCAATAATGT